>RJWM01003726.1:0-110942 GCA_004363535.1 Dasyprocta punctata | reverse complement strand
AAGAATGTGTATTCTGATGTTGATGGGTGGAATACTCGGTATACATCTACTAGGTCCATTTGTTCACAAGTTTGATTCAGTTCTGCTATTTCTTTGCTGATTTTTTGTTTGGTTGATCTATCTCTCTGTGACAATGGGGTGTTAAGGTCCCCTGTTATAACTGTATTATTGTTTATTTGGTTTTTCATGTCTATTAAGAGTTGTCTTACATAGTTGGGTGCTCCCATATTCAGTGCATATATATTTATGATTGTAATCTCTCCCTCTTGAAGTTTTCCCCTAACAAGTATGTAGTGACCTTCTTTATCTCTTTTGATCGTTCTCGGTTTGAAGTTTGCATTGCCTGCAAACATAATAGCTACCCCTGCTTTTTTCTGGGTTCCTGTTGCATGGAGTATTGTTTTCCAGCCTTTGATTTTTAGTCTGTGAATTTCCTTTTGAGTGAAATGTATTTCTTGTACACAGCATATTGTTGGGTTTTGTTTCTTAACCCACTCTGCTAGTCTGTTTCTTTTTATTGGTGAGTTGAGACCATTTACATTGATTGACATAACTGATACGTACCGGCTCATGCCTGTCATGATATCTTTCTGTTGTTGGTTTTCTACATTTTCTGTTTAATTACTTGCCCTGATTAGTGGTTTCCTTTTGTTGTTCTTAAGATTGTGGCTATCTTTGTCCCTTTCTAGAGTGTCTTTCAGTACTCTTTGTAGTGCTGGTTTGGTGCCCATAAAGTTCTTCAGTTGTTCTTTGTCATGAAAGTATCTTATTTCTCCGTCAATTTTTAAGGATAGTTTTGCAGTGTACATCAATCTGGGTTCAAAGTTGTTTTCTTTCATGATTTGGAATACTTCACTCCAAGCTCTTCTTAACTTAAAGGTTTGTGTTGAGAAGTCTGCTGTGATTCTGATAGGCTTTCCTTCATAGGTGATCTGTTTCTTTTCTCTGACAGCTTTTAGTATTTTGTTCTTGTGCTGTATTTCTGATACCCTTATTATATATGTCTGGGTGAGGATTTATTTTGGTTGTGGTTAATTGGGGTTCTGTATGCCTCGGTTACCTGTATTTCAGATTCTCTTTCCATGTTTGGAAAGTTTTCTGCTATTATTTCTGTGAATAGTCTTGACAGGTCATTAGTATTGACCCCTGCTTTTTCATTTATGCCTATTAATCTTATGTTATTTCTCTTGGCATCATCTTGCAGCTGTTGAATTGTTGTTTCTTGGTTCCTTACTACTTTTAGGAGATCTTTTCTTTCATGGCCATGATCTCCCATGCTGTCTTCAAGATCTGAGATTCTATCTTCAGCTTCATTCAGGCGATTTTTCAAACTTTCCATGGAGTTTTTCATTTCTTGCATTTCCCTTTGCATCTGTTTCATGCATTCTGTTTGTGTCTTACATTGTTCATTCAGGGTTTCGATCATTTTCTTAAGTTCTTCTATTTTTTTATCTTGCTCTTCTTTAGATACACACATTTCTTTAATAATGATTCTCATTTCATTTTTTAGCTGAGAATATTTCTGATTTCAGTTTCTCTATAGCTTCATCAAACTGTTTCTTTATTGCATTTTCTATCATTTCAGAAAGTCCATTTGTGTGACTCCCATCGTCTTCCATTTCAATGTCTCTTGGGTTTGTTCTTTGTGGGCTGGGGGACAGAGCCTGCCTCTTGGTCTTTCATTTTGTCATTTTCTTCTAGAACCTATGTGGCTCTGTGTCCTGCGAGACTGGCCAGGTGTTCCCCTGAGGTTTGCACTGATTCTTGGGTCGAGCTGAATCGCGGTACCCAGTAGGGCTGGTTACTGCGTGCAGCAAGGGAGGGCGGCCTCCCGGGGCGTGACGGTGGAGCCTCTGCCTTAACTGGGTGGGGGCCGAGGCCTCCTGGTCCCAGGCAGCTAGGCAGAGTGCACCCCAGAGTGATGCCACCCTGACCCCAGGTCTGTCTGCAAGTTCGAAACTACAGTTTCGCTGGGGCAAGCCTAGGCGAGTCCCAGGCCTACAGTGCCGGGAGCAACCCAGCTGGGCAGGGGTCCGCGCACAAGCTCTGGGATGGCGCATGCACAAGCCGCTCCACTGAAGTATGGAGCTCACCCGCGCTCCGCACTCTGGTGCAGGGAGCCCAAGCTCTCCAAGTCCCTGCGGCTATGTTGGTCAGTCCCCGGTGAGCAGCTCTGGGGTCCTGGGCTGATCTGGGCTGGGTTGCGTACCTCTGTGTCTTGCGAGGCTGGCTGGGCATTCCCCTGAGGTTCGCGCTGATCAAGTTTCTCATTCTTTTGCTCCTCACTGTGTTTTCTAAATCCTGAGATGCCTATGATACATTATTCTGTCTTACCATACAGACACCAATAACTGTCTACTTACTTAGTATATCTCTTAAGGATTTCATAGAAAACATTTTAAATTCTTCTTAAGGTCCAAATAAATGAAGAGAAAACTTTGTAAATGATTGAAAGCCTTGATATCCTAAAAACTAGTTCTCCCCAGTAGAACTGTGCATGCAATATAATTGCAAATAAAATTCAAACAGTGTTTTTTTTTGTTGGGGGGTGGCTTGCTTTTGGTTTTATTTTTTGGTTTTTTTTAGACAGTGTCTCATGTAGTTCAGTCTGGCCATGAACTCACTATGTAGCCGGGTTGGTCTCAAACTCACAAGGAACCTTTTGGTTCACTTTCCCAAGTGCTAGGATTATAAGCATGTGCCACCATGCCAGGCTACACACAGGGATTTGACAAACTGATTCTAAAATACATGTCAAAGAGCTAAAGTATTGTTATACTTCATAAGAAACTTACATTTTGCCATTTTTATAGCAAAAATACTACTATCAAAAAGACAAAGTTGCCCTGCCTAATGTCAAGACTTACTAGAAAGCTATAACAATTCATACAATATAGCATTAACATAGGATAAAAACATTGCTATGATTTAGGTAAATATCCCCCAAAGGCCCATGTGCTAAGGGCTTGGTCACCAGTCCACAACACTATCTCATAATGGAAATGAAGAAACATGAATGGGAATTCTGCCCAAGGAATGCTTCCCTTTTATTCTCCCAGTAGTAAAAAAAAAAAAAAAAAATCTTGGTGAAGAAAAAAAGAAGTGAATCTCTAGCAATTGGGAAAGAGCTGACAGGAAAACTGCACACTGCAGAGAAACAGGAGAAACACAGTATAATGCAGAGAAAATAACAAAGCAGGCTGAAAAACTACACCTGGCCACCAAGAGAGGAGACCTGTCTCCATTAACACAAGGTAAGTCCAAAGAGGGTCCACAGCTCAATGGAGAAACAAATCAGGCCAGCAGGGCTAACCCCCCAAAAAGAAAATAGTTGTTATAAATTGCAAAAACAACATGAGGTTTTACCCTGAAATGGACTTCTTCTTCATGCCAAGCTAGAGTTGGAGAAGAACTCCAGGGCAGTGCTCACTATTCTGAGAATGTTCACTCAGGAACCATTTGGAAGGAGATTAATGGTTTAAGACAAAGCCACGGAACAACTCCACTTCAGAATTTTTGAGGTCAACTTTCCACAGGCACTGGGCACGAGATGGCCACAAGAGACAGTCACAGAGTGCAGGCTAGACATAGACCCCCTGAGGAGTTTAAGCCAAAGCTGAGAAGGGCACAGGTGCACCACCCACCAAGTTGAAAAGCAAGGCTGGTCGTGAATGGCTTTCACAGGGGACTTGATCTGAAAGTGCTTCCATTAACTCTGGTGGACAGCTTCATCACCTGCCCCACTACTTACATCCAGCACAGAGCTCAGTGGTTTGTTTGCTCCCGCCACATACAAACATGATCAAGGATATGCTTCAGCTTCAATAGATGCCACATCCTGAAGTGAATGGCCAGAGGGACCTCTGGAGCAATGAGACCCACATAGGTGGGGAAAGGTGTCACTTGGGGCACCCAAAGGGACATGGAAAGTTGGAGTAGCTGCAGTGAATACAGCCCTAGAATGGACACTATTGGCTAACGATGCCCTACAGGAAATGATTCAACATTCACACACAACTGAGTGTGGAAACAAATTAGGTCTTAGTAGTGATTCATGATACCTCACCCATATATGATGGATTTCAACACTGCAGGCCCCAGAAAGAAGCCACTCATCCAAAAACACAGAGTAGACTCCTTTTTATTTTTTCTTGGGGAAGGGGGCTTTTCTTTTTCTTTTTCTTTATTTTGCTTTTTCTCGTTTTTCTTTTTCTTGTTTTTTCTTTTCCGTTGCTTTTATCTAACTCTATCAATTTTCTTTTACCCCTTAATAGAATCCTTTATTTCACTTCTTTTCCTCCTTCTCATCTTTCTTTCCTTTACTTTTCAAATTTTAATTCTTTCATTTCCCCTTTCCCCATATTCATATTATTGCTCAACTTTATTAATATTTAGATATTTAGTTTACTGTATGCTATTACTGTTGAATTCCCTTCTATTGTTAATGGTAGAATACTTGTGCATTTAGTAGATATTTGCTGTAAGTCAATTTTGTTTGTAGTTTAGCTATAATTATAGATCTCATTCCTTGGTTCTTTTAGTATATATCAATATCCAATTTGTCTTTGACTCTATTATTTTTGCTGATTTTTTTGCTATTGCCAGGGTGCCACAGTAATTGCTACTAATTAGTTTTTACTGTGTGCCTATATCTGGTTTGTCCTTGTGTCCTCAAAACTACCGCAGTTCATTTCTGGAAAACTAGGTGCTATACCAATTAAACTGCCTCCTCCCTTTCCCAAACTGACAGAGGCTGTTTGGTCTTGAGACAGAGGAAAAGTCCTATAGTTAGCCATGCTCGGAGTACATCACTGAAAAGCAGACACCAACTAAAAGGATCTCCATTCTAGAAACAAAGCATTTCCACGTAATCGACCTGCAAACCTCAACACCAGAGGAAAAAAGAAAAGAAAAATGAGGAAAAAAAAGCAACAAAATGCCTGCAAAAACTTCCAACGTCCCCAACGTTGATTCATGGGGCATCAATGGGGAGGGAATCAAAAGCTAAAGACCTGAATCATGTGAAATGATAAAAGAGGAGAGACAGACTCAAACTCAGACTCAGACACAGAGACAGAGACCATGAAAAATGGGTCCAACAGCTGCTAGTTAACACAAGAAGACTAATCTGAGATAATTGAAAAGTCAGACGACAACACAAATGGCCTTTTTTTAAATTTAAAAAAAAAAACCTGTTTACAGAAATGATAGCAGAAAACTTCAAGTATGGGGAAAGAAATTTTAGCATACACTAAGTGAGGCACATAGAACCCCACTTGGCAAAATATCAGAAAAGACCTTCTCCATAACATATCATAGTCAAAATCCCATAAATACAGATCCTTAAAAGCTGTTAGAGAAAAGTGATAAATCACTTATAAATTAAATCCTTTAGAATTTCAGCAGACTCCTGAACACAGACCTCAAAGGCCAGGACAGCTTAGAGTGAGGTGTTTCAATCCCTAAAAGAAAATAACTTCTAATCCAGACTAATACACCCTGAAAAATTTTCAAAATTGATGGAGAAATAAGGTCTTTCCATGACAAACAGCACCTTAAGAAATTTATGACCACCAAACCAGCACTTCAAAAAATTCTCCAGGATACCCTAGAAAGAGACGAAGAATTCAACAATGTCAAAGCACACAGTGGAATGAGTACACCAGATAGGGTGAGCAGTTAAGCAGAAGGGAAAAAAAGAATGAGCAACAGGAAAATAATATAATGACAGTAATAAGGCAGTACACTTCAATAATAACTCTCAGTGCAAATGGTCTCAGTTCTCCAATCAAAACACACAGACTGGCAGATTGGATCAAAAAATGAAACAACAGTATATTGTATACAAGAAACATTTAATTCAACAGAAAGTTCACAGACTAAAAAAATCAAAAGATGGAAAACAATATTCCATGCAGTGTGAATCCACAAATAAGCAAGAGTAGCTATCCTATTTTTAGACAAATTGAACTTCAAGCCAACATTGATCAGAAGAGGCAAAGAAGGTTAATACATATTGGTAGAGGGAACAATTCAACAAGAAGAGATAAATAACAATTATAAATATATATACACCAAACACCAGCACACCCAATTTCATAATACAAACACTACTGGACATAACAGATCAGATAAATATCAACACAATTATAGTAGGGGAGGCCTCAATATTGCACATCATGATAGGATCAGCTGGATAAAAAATCAACAAAGAAATATCAGAGTTGTGCCAAACTTTCAAACAAATGGGCTTAATAGATATATATTTGCAGAGTATTTCATCCAGCAACAGAATACACATTCTTCTTAGCAGCACATGAAACTATTTCCAAAATAGACCACATACTTGCCCATAAAACATGCTTGAATAAATTGACACAAAAGAATTGAAATGATCCCATTTATATTATCAGATCATAGTGGAATGAAAACAGAAATCAATGGCAAAATAAACCACAGAAATAATGCAAACAGGCGGAGATTAAACAACACATACTTGAATAATCAATTGGCAACAGAGGAAACCAAGGAAGAAATTAGAGTTCCTAAACTCAAGTGATAAAGCCAGGACAACATACCAGAACTTATGGGACACTATGAAAGCAGTTTTAAGAAGGAAGTTGATGGCTGTGAATGTCCACATCAGAAAATCAAAATGAGCCCAAATAAATAAATTAATCATGCACTTCAGGGTCCTAGAATAACAAGAACAACCCAAATCCAGAGTTAGTATAAGAAACAAAGGTATTAGATCAGAGCAAAAATTAATTGAACTTTGACTTTAAAATAATTTAAGATTGACTGGCATCAGTGAAAAAGCAGGGAACAACACAAATGATATTAAAAAAAACTGTTCACAGATGTCATGGCAGTAAACTTCCCTAGTAGAGAAAAAGAATTTGACATATAGATAAGTGAGGTGTATCAGCATGGATCAGGACTCTGTCTCTATGCATCATCTAATGGTGACAGCAGAGACAAGCTTGAAAGTGGATCTCTCTCTCTCTCTCTCTCTCTCTCTCTCTCTCTTTCTCTGTCTCTCTCCCCCTCTTTCCCTCTCTGTTTGTTTTTTGTCGAAAAATATCTACAGCCAGGAATATCATAGTCAAGATTCCAGAAATTCAACACAAGAATAGAATCTTAAAAGCTGTTAGGGAAAAGAAACAAATCACCTATAAAGGAAGTCCCATCACAGCTGACTGCTCAGCATAAACCCTCAAGTCAAAGAAAGCTTCCAGTGAAGTATTTCAAGTTCTAAAGGAAAACAAACTTCAATCCAGATAGATGTACCCTACAAAACTATCTTTTAAAACTGATGGAATAATAAGATACTGCCTTTGTCTTAGTTACTTTTCGCTCATTGCCGAGACAAAATACCTGACGCCCAAAATTAGGGAAGGAAAGGTTTATTCTTACAGTTTCTCGGGAGTTTCAGTCCATACTTAAGTTGGCTCCAAGATAGCGTGCCATGGCGGGCCTGCTGTTCATGGCAGCTGCAAGCTGCAAGGCACACTGGCGAGCAAGAGAAACGCGCAAGAGAAAGCGGAAGACCCGCCTTCCCTTATACTGTACATCGGCTCCACCCCTGGGCGGGTACAACAGTCACGTCATCAATCCTGGTGCTAGACAACAAACTGATCATAAGCGTCAGACTCAGCCCCATCAAAAGTATGTGAGGACTTGGGGGGACATAGCATACCCCATACAGCCTTCATAAGAACATCTGAGGAAATTTATAACAAACCAGAAGGCAAAAATGTTTTGCAGGACGTCCTAGAAAGAGATAACAAGGACTACAGCTCCATGCACCCCAACAGAAGGAATCCACCAGGCAAGGCAAACAATTAAAAAGAGGGAGTAAAGAAAGAGAGGGGGGGAAAAAAGAGGGGGAACCAACAACAGGAAAATAGCATGACAAGGATAAGTCAATATATATCAATTATAACCATCAATGTTAATGGTCTTGATTCACCAATTAAAAGACACAGACTGGCAAAATGGATCAAGAAGCAAGATCCAACAATATGCTGCATACAAGAAACACATTTAATTTAAAAAGAAATTCATAGACTGAAAGTCAAAAGATAGAAAACAATGCTCCACATTAGGAATCCAGAAAAAAAGCAGAGGTAGCTATTCAGACAAAGTGAATTTCAAGCCAAGACTGATTAAGAGAGATAAAGAATGTCACTGCATCATCATAAAGGGAACAATCCAAGAAAAACAGATAATCATAAATATATATGCAACAAATACCAGTGCACCCAACTATATAAAACAAATGATAACAAACCTGAAAAATAAAAAAGGACTAATGCAATTGTATTGAAGGATATCAATACCCTGCTGTCACAAAAAGACAGATCAACTAGACAAAAAATTAACAATGAAATATTAGAACTAGACCAAACTTTTGAACAAATGGATTTAGTAGATGTCTACAGAGTGTTCCACCTCACGATATCAGAATACACATTCATCTCAGCTGCACATAGGACAGTCTCCAAAATAGATCACATACTAGCTCATAGAACATGCTTAAGTAAATGTAAAGGAATTGAAATTATCCCATGCATATTATCAGACCATAATACAGTGAAATTGGAAATCAATGGCAAAAGAAACCACAAAAACTTCATAAACACATGGAAATTAAATAGCAACCTCCTGAACAACCAATGGGTCACAGATGAAATTGAAGAAGAAATGAGACAGCTTTCACAATTGAATGATAATGACAATACAACATACAAGAACTTATGGGACACAATGAAAGCAGTTCTAAAAGGGACATTTATAGTAACAAATACCCATATCAGGAAAACAGAAGCACAATAAAAGCACAAATAAATAATTTAATGGTGAACTACAAACTTCTAGAAAAAAAAGAGCAGGATATGCAAAAGTTTATACAAGGGAGGAAATTATAAAAATCAGAGCAGAAATTAATGCATTGGAGACTAAAATACATATATATACATATATATATATATATTTATATATGGGACCAGGGTTTAGCTCAGCGGCACAGGCACCCACCTGACAAGTGCAAGGTCATGAGTGCGATCCCAGGTAAAAAAAAAAAAAAAGAACAATACAAAGAATCACTGAATTGAAGAGTTGGTTCTTTGACAGATTAAATAAAATCAATAAACTCTTATCCAACCTTATCAAAAAAGAAAGAAATAAAAGATAAGAAAAAAAGAAAAAAATCATACAATTAGTAATAAAAAGGGTGCAAGCACAATAGACCCTGCAGAAATCCAGAAGATTATCTATACCTAATTTGAAAACTTGTATTCTAATAAGGTGGAAAATGCAGAAGAAATGGACAGACTTCTAGAAACATATGAATTACCAAAACTGAATCAAGAAGTTTTAAAAATCCTAAAGCAGTAACGATCAATGAAATTAAAGATATAATTTAAAACCTACCAAAAAAGAAAAGCCCAGGCCCTGATGGATTCACGGCTGAGTTCTATAAGAAATTTAGAGAAGACCTAACATCACTATTTCTCAAACTTTTTGATAAAATTGAAAGGGAAGCAATACTTCTAAACTCATTCCTGGAAGCAAACATTACCCCGACACCACATCCAGAGAAGGATCCAACTATGAAAGAATTACAGGTCAGTCTCCCTAATGAGCATAGATTCAGGAGTTCTCAATAAAATACTGGTAAACAGAATGCAGCGAATTATAAGAGGATTATACACCATGACCAGGTGGAATTCATTCCAGGGATGCAGGAATGGTTCAACATACATAAATCAATAAATGCAATAACCATATTAACAGAGGCAAGGACAGAAATCATATGATCTTCTCAATAGATGCAGGAAAAGCTTCTGACAAAGTCCAGTACTTCTTTATGATAAAATTCCTACAGAAAATTGAAATAGATGGTCTTTATCTCAGCCTGATAAAAGCCATCTATGACAAACCAACAGCCAACATCATACTAAATGGACAAAAACACAAAACTTTCTCTCTAAAATTGGGGAAAAGACAAGGATGTCCACCGTCTCTACTTTTATTCAACATAGTCCTGGACACCTTAGCCAGGCCAATTAGACAAGAGAAATAAATAAAAGGAATAAAGATAGGAAAAGAAGAAGTTAAATTTCATTATTTGCAGATGACATGATACACTACCTCAAAAACTCCCCTAAAAAACTGGTAGATTTAATAAGCAAATTCAGTAGCATAACTGAATACAAAGTCAACACTCAAAAAATCAATAGCCTTCCTGTACATGAATACAAACTCACTGAGAGAGAAATTAAGGAAACAATACCTTTCACAGTAACATCCAAAAAATGAAATACCTAGAAATCAAACTAATGAAGGATGTAAAAGACCTCTACATTAAAAACTACAGTACTATGAAAAAGGAGATTGAAGAGGACATCAGAAAACAGAAAGACATCCTCAGCTGTTGGGTAGAAAGAACCAATATATTGAAAATGGCCATACCTCCAAAACTGTCATACAAATTTAATACAATTCTGGTCATAATTCCAATAGCATGTCTCACAGAATTAGAGTAAACAATCTTAAAATTCAACAGAAACCAAAAGAGACCTGGAATAGCAAAGGCGATTCTGGTCAACAAAGGCAAGACAGGGGGTATCACAATTCCTGACCTGAAATTGTACAATAAACCTGCTGTGATTAAAAATAGCATAGTGCTGGCAAAAACAAAACAAAACAAAACAAAACCAGACCCAAAGATCAATGGAACAGATTAGAAGATACAAAAACAACTCCAGACATACTAAGCCATCTTATCTTTCACAAAAGCACCAAACACATTCATTGGAAGAAAGATACCCTCTTTAAATAATGGTGCTGGAAAAACTGATTCTGCACATGCCAAAGATTAAAATAAGACCTATATCTTTCACCATACACTAAACTAAATTCAAAATGGATAAAAGATCTAAATATTAAAACAGAAACATTAAATCTTCTGGAAGATAGAGTAAGTAAATCTCTTGAATACACTGATGTAGGCAAAGACTTTGTGAATAAAATCCCAATCACACAGGAACTCTCACAAAGAATCAACAACTGGGATCTCATCTTATTAAAAAGCTTTTGCACAGCAAGAGAAACCACCAACAGAGTGAAGAGACAATCCACAATGTGGAAAAAAATGTTTGCAAACTATTCCTCACACAAAGGATTACTATTGAGAACATATAAAGAACTCAAAAACAGACCTCCCAAATTTAAAGGCCCAATCCAAAAATGGGCATCTGAAAGGAATACAAACTTCTCAGATGAAGAATACAAACAGCCAATAAATATACAAAAAAATGTTCAACATCACTGCTCATTTGACAGATGCAAACTGAAACAACATTGAGATTCCACCTCACCCCAGAAAGAATGAATACTATCAAGAAATCAACCAGTAAAAAATGCTGGCAGGGTTATGGGGAAAAAGGAACCCTTCTCCACTGTTTGTAGGAGTGTAGACTGGTGCAACCACTGTGGAAATCATTGTGGAGAGTCCTCAAAAAACTAGGATTAGAGGTCCCATTTGACCCAGCTATTCCCCTGCTGTGTATCTTCCCAGAAACATTAAAAGAATCACACCACAGCAATATATATGTAGCCATGTTTATAGCAGCACAATTTGTAATAGCTAGATCTTGGAAACAACCCAAACGCCCATCAACCACAGAATGGATAAAAAAGATGTGGAATTTTTGTACAGTGGAGTACTATTCAGTTATAAAGAAGGATAAACTTGAGGCTTTTATAGATAAATGAGTGCAACTTGTGACCATACTCATAAGTGAAATAAATCAAACTCGCATATGTAAACATCATATTGTCTCCTTAGTGTAAGAAACGGAAAAAGTAAATAAGATGTAAAAAGTACAATAGATATTGTGAAAGGGAAAGAAACTGCTCAAAAAGAAAGAACTGGGATGGGGAAAGGAGAAAACAAAGAGGGGAAAAGCTGGCTAAGATAGTTATACTACTAATTTCTTTAAGTTCATTGAAGGGAACATTTTGTGCCTATATTGTTTGATCAGTTTTGCATGCCTATGTCTTGTAATCTGAGCAACTACTTTGAAGATAACAATACACCATATATTAACCATTGTTAATTTCCTTTTGTTATGAAGTTCTGTATCATTGTTTTTATTTTTTCTCTTTAAAATAAAAAAAACATATTACTGTGATACATGCATATCCATGTTTATAAAAGCCAAACTCATAAGAGCTAAATCGTTGAAGTGGCGTGTACATGTCCATCAATAAACAAGTGGAGGCCCACTCCTCGCTCCTCGGACCTAGGGGCTGCCAGGATCATCGACCCTGCCCCGCTCCTCACTCCAGGACCGCTGGCAGGTTCATTTGCCTCGGCCCCCGTTTTTGCTCCATGGACCTGGGGGCCACTGGGATCATTGACCCTGCCCTGCTTCACTCCTTGGACCTAGGGGCCGACAGGTTTATTGGCCTCACCCCTCTTTTCACTCCACCGACCTAGGGGCAGCCAGTATTGTCAGCTGCCCCCCTCCTCACCCCACAGACCTAGGGGTCCAGCGGGATCGCTGGTCTCCCCTTCTCTTGCTCCATGACCTTGGAGACCAGCGGGACCCTCGGTCACCTACCCCCCACACCCAAAAGACCACAACAGCCCACGGACAGTTAGCGACCCCTTCCACCACCTGCAGAACCTTGGTGGGCTGGTGGGAGCCTCAGCAACCCCTCACCCACACAGAGGACCTCAGCTGGCTTGCAACCATGTGGTGAGTTTCCCCCTCAAATAGAAGACCTCAGTGAGTAAATGGGAGCAGCAGTAAATTCCCCCACCACCAGCTGTAGATCCTTGGCGAGTCTGGCAAGAATGTGAATGAGTCCTTCTTCCATACAGAGAACACCAGGATTGAGGAGAGTGCCAACAAGGCCTCCCCCAACACAGAGGAAATCAAAAGGGCCTAGGAGACACCCGGTGACATAGTAGGGTCCCAGCTGAGGTGCACACGATAGCCAGGTAGATCTGGCAGCCTGGATCAGCCTGAAGCCATAGTAACAATAGGAACTAGGAGTTGACTTACATCAATATTCCTAGGCTAGTCAGCCTAGGAAAAATATAGGACTCATCCAACAGGCCCTGCAGGAGGAACTCAGGTGACTGGCCACCCCCTTTATTGTGGGACCAGCAACTAGACAAACATCAACCACACAGTAGTACCCTAAGACACACACGATGGACAGTTAAGACTAGTGGGACTGAAAAGACCAAAATATTACCCCAAGAGGTGAAAATGACAAGATGAAAAAGCAAAATGCAATCTCAAACATCCAGTCCAACAGGAACAAGTACAGGAGACATCGAAATAGAGGACATTAGTAGTCATACACCTGAAATTTCTGAAAAGATAGCAAGTGAAATAAAGAAGCAAATCCATGAGGCTATAAAGGAAATCAGATTAGAAATAATCTCTGGCGTAAAGAAAAAAATGACAACCTTAATAAAGGAGTTGCTCAGCATAGCTAGAGAAGACATAGATTTAAAAAAAAGTGCAGGAGCATGGGAAAATGATGGAAACCTTGAATGAACAATATAGAAAAGAAGTAGAATGCATGAAACAAATTCAAAGAGATACCCAGGAAATAAAAAATTCTATTGAAAGCTGGCGAAACCGTTTGAATGAAGCTGAGGATAGAATTTTGGACCTTGAGGACAGGATCACAGCTAGCAATTATGAAAGGAAAGAACTTCTAAAAATAATAAGGCAGCATGAAATGACAATTCAACAGCTTCAAGACGATGCAAAGAGGAACAATATAAGATTAAAGATTTAAATGGGAGATACAAAAGAATTAAACTTGTAAAAAATCCAAAATCCCTGGCTGATAACTAGTGTGCACAGAGATACATGACAAAAGGGGGGAAACTAGAAGGAGATTCATCCTAGAAAGATAGAACTGCACCTGGTAAGACTTTTTTGTTTACTGTGCATTCAACTGAGTTCACTTCCTGACCCACACAGTGTAGGCAGTAGAAGACAGAAGTCTTACTGGTTTGAGGTATCAGAGAACAGAACTGAGGTCTGGCAGAACACCTGGAAATTTAGGTGGGGAGCTCCAGAAATGAGGGAACTAACCACCAAATCTGAATATAAATTTGGCTCAAATCCTTGGTAGACTGCCAAACTAAACAGGTGCAGGGGAAATCTCCAGAGGGTGAGGCTGAATTAGCAGCAACTAGAAACTCTGGGGAAAAAATACAAGCAAAACTGGGCATAGTGGTGTATTCCCATAATTCAAACGCTTTAGACGGCTCAGTCAAAGGGATTGCAAGTTTGAGCCCAGCCTAGGCAATTTAATGATTCAGCAAGGTCATGTCTCACAATAAAAAAGAGCTGTAGAAATAGCTAGGTCCAAAGGCACTGGATTCAACCTCCATTAGTGCAAAAATAGTTTTTTAAACAACCGAAACATCAGCTGCTGCACTTCATAGGGCAGATTGGGGAGTGGTATGAGTGAAGAAAGTTAATTGCCTACTAAACAAGAACCAACAATACCCAGAAAAATGAAACAGTTTCTAGAGTGCTACACTGTATTTTTTATGATGACCAGTTTTCTACCAATAATTATTAGACATACAAAGAAGAAGAAAGATAAAAGTGACCCATACTATGGGAGAAAAAAAGTAGTAAATAGAAAGTGACTGTGAGTCGCCCTATATATTAATTTAATGGACAAAGACTTCAAAGTTGCTATTGTAAATATGTTCAAAACAGTAATGGAAAATGTTGATATTAATGGAGGAACAAGTAGGAACTGATGAACTGAAATTAAGAAAGAAGCAAGTGGAAATTCTATAATTGGAAAGCGTAGTAACTGAGATGAAAAATTTACAAGAGGAGCTCCATAATAGATTAAGGATGACAGAAGAGAGCATTAGGAATTTTAAGATAGAATTATCCAGGAGAAATGACAGAGAAAAAATTAAAGAAAAAAGAATCAAATTCCACAGACTAGAAATACAACACCAAACGGTCCAACATGGATGTAATTGGAGTCTCACGAAAAGGAGAGCAGACAGATTTTTTTTTTTATCTTGGTAGTTCTGGGTATTAAACCCAGGGCTTTCACACTGAGCAACATCCACAGCCCTTTTTCTATTTTTTATTTTGAGGCAGGGTGTTGCAAGATTGCTAGACTGCCCAGGTTAGGCTCAAATGCAGGTCTCTGGTCTCAGCTTCACAGAGTGGTAGAATTACAAGTGTGGGTCATCATGGCTGGCCAAAAATAAATATTGAAGAAATAGTGATTGAGAACTTCCCAAGCATGGTGGAAAATGCTCATTTACAGATCCAAGAAACTTAACAAACATGAAATCAAATAAACAAAGAAATCACACTGAGGTACTGTTTCTTAGTCAATTAAATCTTGAGACCCAGCCATTTTATTCCCAGAGAGATGAAAGCATATGTCCACATACAGATCTGTACACAAAGCTTCACTGCAATTTTATGCATACAATTTACAAGATTTCCAGATTTAGAAGAATGTACACTGGTTTAGAAATCATGTAAATTGCAATGGACGAGTGAATAAACATCCTGTAATATGGCATCCTGCTCAGCATGAAAAAGGAATTGTGCAGCTACTTGGATGAATCTCCATCATGCCAACTGAAAGAAGTAATACATAAAAAAGAAAAACTCATCTTGCATGATTCCATTTATTTGAAATCCTAGAAAAGTGAATGTGGCAACAGCAAACACTGATTGTCTCTGTCAGAGGTGAGTGAAGGCCTTGACTGCAAAGCCTGAGGGGCTTTCTGGAAGCTTTCTTGGAAATGTTGTTGTGAGTGTGGTAGTGATTACACAACTGTGTACATGCTTCTCAGTTCATCAAACCGTACCTGCAGAATGAGGAAATTCTGTAAGTAAATTATGTCCCAAAGCTGTTTTAAAAATGTTTAGAGAACATTAAAAAATTCTGAAGGCTAATTTGTCATGACGTATAGCACTAGTTATTTTAATGCAATAAATCCAGAAAAATTATCTCAGGATGTGATCATATTTTGAAACAAGATCTTTACAAAAGTAATGACATAAGAACGAGGTCACTAGGGTGGACCCTAACCCAGAATGACCTTATAAAAAGATGAAATTTTAACACAGATTAGCAAAGAGTGAAGAAACACAGAAGACAACCATTGACAGGCCCAAGTCTCCAGAACAAATCCAGCCCTCATAACCCTCAGAAGGAGCCAAAGTTCCCAATATCTTGAATTTCTAGCCTCTAGAACTATGAAGAAATAAGTTGTCTATTGTTTAAATCACCCAAAGTGCCCTACTTTGTTACAGCATCCCTAGCAAACTTATACAAACAATAGATATAAAAGCAGCTTGGGCAGGTTAGGATAGAGAAGAAAGTGAGAAAGTATTTGTTTAACAATTATAGATTCATCTTCCATGAGCCAGGCACTGTGTGGGACCCAGGAACTAAGTGAGCACAGAGGGAATGGCACAGTCCTTGACTCATGATATACACAGCTCAAGGTGATGGAGAAATGAAACAAGATCATCTGAGACACCAGCACCTAGACTGGCAGTGTTGGCACAGAGACAAGTTGGGGAGCTGTAGGGTCAGTTTCCATGTCCCTTGAGCACTGGCTATTTTTACAATATATGACAAGGCACTGCCTTTTCTCTATGACTATCCTATAAAAGTGGTTTGTCTGTCATCTTTAGACATTTTCAAACAGCTGGATTATCTTCTGCATTCCTAAGATTCCACAGGAAACTAGACTCTAAATTTATTGTAGATAACAGTATTGACTCTCTTTCATTTCCCATTTTCACTGGTCCCAAAGGGAGTGACCCCACCTCTTGTATTCCTATGCCACTCCAACCATCAGCAGCATCTCTGTGACAACACAGCACTTTTGAGTAGGCTTATCCCTGTGGGTCAGACTCTTCTGCACTGTGTATCTCATGGTGACCTCTCTTGTTTGTACAGGTGGTAACAGTGCCAGAATATTTGAGAAAGAGGTTTGGTAGTGTCCGGATCCAGGTCCTCGTCTCTCTTTTGTCTATACTAATTGATGTCATCTGTAGGATCTTGGTGAGTTTTATAAAGCCCAAAAAGAGGACCCTAGATACACACACACACACAGATACACACACTAAAAAAAAAAAACAACCAACAGACAGACCTCAGGCCTACACTAAATTATCCTAGCAGTTTACTCTGGGTCTATGTAAATTACTTTTGGCCTCTACTGTGTAAGTTAGTTTAATAGTGTTTAATGTTACTATTAAAAGCTTAATAATACTTTGCAAAAAATAAAAAGCAGAGGTAGTTTTGGATCTCTCAAGCATAGGTTACAGGTCCCTCCTGGGTATTCCCAGAGAACTTTGGGGTTACCCTTCTTATGTCATTAAGTAATGTGCTAAAGAAAAAAAATCCAGGAGTTTCTGCCTCCTTATAAGAAAATTTTAATTCCTGAGTAAGATCATAAGGGCTGGCATGTGCTAACCCAACCTGCCTCTCTAGACTACTTTCCTTATTTCCTCTCCTTTATTCATACTGCCTGCCTTATTGGTTTTAAAAATACGGCTAGCATATTTCCACTTCGAGTCACTGACTCTTGCTGTGCACTCAGCCAACAATATTCTACTCCCAGATTTTTATGTGGCTGACTCCTCATCATCCTTCAAAGAGAAATGTCATCTCCTTGGAGAGGTCTTCCAAGAATATACCTAGTCAGTCATGGCTCTATTTCTACTTTTCTTGTGATGTTTATCACCATGTGAAAGTAATTTATTTGTGTGCTTGTTTATTATCTGTTCTATGCCTCATCGTAAGCTTCGTAAGTACAAGGCCTGGACTGACTTGCTCACTACATTTCTCCATGTGCTGAGACCATGTTTAACAATTAAGACACTTGATAGATTTTATTTTTGCACAACCAAGTGAATGGCATTTTTACACTACATTGAATATGCCTGTGTAGTAGTCACTCTTCTTGATTCACCATCTGCTCCTTAAGGGCAAAGACTAAATTTTAATAACACTTGTGTGTTCTGAAGCCTGCTGATTGTCTACAACATGGTTGGCATTCAGTAAGCATTTGGTGAATAAATGAATAGATGAATCTTCACCTATTGTATCCTTGGCTTTGAAGACTAGAATAGCAAAGCAGTAGATTAGCCAGTAAATGATGTGCAGATGTTTCAAAATCAGTGTCAACTACTAAGCCAGGAGTCAACAAATCTGGTCCACTGACCAATCCAGCTAATGGTCTACTTTGTACAGCCCTTAAGCTAAGAATGATTTTTTATGGCTTTATAGGGTTGTAAAAAACAAGAGACAGTAGTGGCCCACAGTGCCTATAATATTTACCATCTGGCCCTATGAAGAGAAAGGTTGTTGATCCCTGAGAAGCTGTCCCCATGGCTTTTTCTCAGTGGCACAGCAGTAAGAACAACTAACTGTCTGAGAATATTCCCTATTCTGAGCCTCTAGGGTAAAAGAGGTTAAATTGTGTTAAATGGGTGACTTGAGTTAACTCAAGCCATAAAATACTGACCTTGGCTGAATTTTCAGGGTATAAGACTTGGGTAGACCTCACCTGGCATTCACAAGTGATGGGATACTAGCCAGAGATCACCGCCCTGCATATGGTTGACAAACTCTTCCCACCTTTTATTTTTTTCTTAGAAGTTTTTATTCCACTGGAAATGAAGATGCAGGTTGTTGACCTTGTGCTCATTTCAGGTGGAAGTCTGCTGTGGCGCCATGTTTGTGAAAATTGCTTGGGACATGGATGTTTACCAGGTCACATTGGTATTGCTGGTGATTGCTGGCATTTATACCATCACAGGTGAGATTGCTTCAGCAACGCAGACATTTATTCTGATCTAAACACTCTATACTTACTGAAGTTTTAATAGACATTGAAGCAGATGTCTCCAGTTTTTGCCTTTTCTCTGTCTGCATCACAGGGCAAATAATGAAGGCAGGGGTATCAAAGAAAGTAATGTCCCATGATCAGAAATCAGTCTGCATCACAGGGCAAATAATGAAGGCAGGGGTATCAAAGAAAGTAATGTCCCATGATCAGAAATCAGACTGGGTTATTAGGGTCTTTCCAAAGGAGATGATAGGGTCAGCAACAATTGTGTTTGCGGTAAAGTGAGACCTAACATTGCAGGTCACCAAGTAACAGAGTGGGAGTACAGAAAGGGAATACAGTGGAAATATGGTCCTTAGGCCACTGGCCAAGCCTCTGGGTCTTTTAGGTAGGCAGTGCTGTCCTAGGCAGCCTTTACTCAGACATTAAGAGTAGAAACTGTCATCATTGATTTTTTTTCCAGCTAAAGTACAAATCTTGGATGCTGATGTGTGTCTGTGAGCAGTTCACTAGAGTCCAAGTGGATAAAATCAGAGTGGGGAGTAGAATGTATCCAATCAATAGTTTACATTATGTGGGAAGAGAAATTAAATTTAGCTTTCCAGAGGACATCTAGTAATATTTATAGGCATTTTTGGTTGTCACAATTGGACAGAGGGTACTATCTAGTAGGTAGATACCAGAGATACTGCTGTTGCTTCCAAACTAAACTTTTGTGATGAAAGATGTACATTCTGGCTTAAGAAAACTACCCAGATCATCATCCATCTGAAAAAAAGAAAGTCAAGGGAAATTGGGACAAAGAAAGGCAAGATAAAAATGTCACAAATACAAGATGAGAGACATGGGTCTAATTTTTGTCTTCAGCATGTGGAAAGCCAGTTTTCCCAGCACCATTTATTAGAGACTATCTTTCATCCAGTGAAGGTGTTTGGCTTCTTTATCAAAGATAAGATAACTGAGTGTATTTGGAGTTGTTTCTGCGTCTTCTAATCTGTTTCCACTGATCCTCAGTTTGTTTTTTTGGTTTTTGGTTTTTGGTTTTTGGCTTTTGGCTTTTGGAGGGTTTGGGGTTGTTTGTTTTGTTCTTTTGTTTGTTTGTTATTGTTTTTGCCAGTACCATACTGTTTTTTCAATCATGGTAGCTTTGTAGTATGATTTAAAGTCAGGGATTGTGACACCTCCTGACTTGCCTTTGTTTCCCAGAACTGTTTGTGCAATTCTAAGTCTCTTCTGGTCCAAATAAATTTTAGGGTTATTTTCTCTAATTCTGTGAGGTATGCTCTTGCTATTTTGATCAGAATTGCATTAAATCTATATAACAATTTTGGGAGTATGACCATTTTCACTATACTGGTTCTTCCTACCCAGGAGTAAACGATATCTTTCCATTTTCTGATATCCTCTAGTTTTCAATGTAAAGATCTTTTACTTCTTTGTTGTATTGATTCCTAAGCATTTTTATGCTATTATGAAAGATGTGGTTTCCCCAATTTCTCTCTCAGTGAGTTTGTTGTTTGTGTACAGGAATGCTACTAATTTTTGAATGTTGACTTTGTAACCAGCTACACAACTGAATTTGATTATTTAATCTAGAGGTCCTTTTGTGGAGTCTTTGGGGTCTTCTGTATAGAGTATCATGTCATCTACAAATAATGATAATTTAACTTCTTCCTTTCCTATCTTTGTTGCTTTTATTTCTTTCTCTTGTCTAATTGTCCTGGCTAGTGTTTCCAGAACTATAAGGAAAAAAGTGGTGATAGTGAACATCCTTGTTTTGTTCCTGATTTTACAGTGAAAGCTTTCAGTTTTTGTCCTTTTATTATGATGTTGGCTGTTGGTTTGTCATAGATGGCTTTTATCAGATTGAGATAAAGACTATCTATTCCAGTTTTCTATAGAGTTTTTATCATGAATGGAGTTGGACTTTATTAAATGTTTTCTCTGCATCTATTGAGATAACTATATGATTTTTGTCTTTGGCTCATGCACTAAACTAAAATCAAAATGGATTAAAGATATAAATAATAAAACAGAAATATTAAATCTGTTGCAAGATAGGACAGTCCAATTCTTGAAGACATAGGTGTAGGCAAAGACTTTATGAACAAAACCCAGACCATGAGAACCAGGCCTCACCAGGAGGTGATCCCTGCCTGGGAACCAGCACCATGCATCAGCTGCTGCTGGAGTGAGGACAGCCACACCCAAGCCCATCTCCATGAGTTAGCACCATTTGCGGATGGCAGAGGGAGAGATCCCCACCTGGAAACCAGATCATTTCCATTGTTTTGTTGGGTTGGGTTTTATTCTCTTCTGTTTTGTTTGATTATTTTAAATCTGATGGCAAGAGCAGCTATTTAAAAGATAGCAAGACATATTATGGTAGCCATTTTGGATTTACTATTGGCTTGTCTTGAAATCCTTTGCTGCATTCATTGTTTTGCTCTTATTGTTTCTATTCTATTTTGTTTTGTTTGATTTTTACTATGTCCAGCAGTATCTGCAGCTACTTGAAGACAACAAAAGGCATTATGCTAATTATTGTTGGTTTTGTAAGGTTTTGAAGTCTTGTATCACTTATACTGGTTTATTTTAATTGGTTTTATTCTGTTTTATTTTCCTTGGTTTTATCCTTTTTTGGTACTGGGAATTGAACTCACAACCTCGTGTCTGCCAGGCAGGTGCTTCTACCACTGAGCTAAATCCCCAGCCCTATTTTTTGCATTAGCAGTTCAGGATAGCCTTGAACTCACTTTGTAGCCCAGGCAGGTCTCAAACTCACAATGATCCTCCTGCCTCAACCTCCTGGGATTAGAGGCATGTGCCACCACACTTGGCTAGTTTTATCCTCTTTAAAAAGCAAACAAACAAACAAAATACCCCAGACCATAAGGGAAATATTAAAAAGAATCAATAACTATATCTAATTTTATTAAAAAGTTTTTGCACAGCAAAAGAAATCATCAACAGAGTGAAGAGACAACCCACAGAGTGGGAAAAAACTCTGCCAGCTGTTCCTCAAAGGACTACTATCTAGAATATATAAAGAGTCCAAAACAATCAGACCCCCTCAAAATTTAAGGACTCAATCCAAAAATGGACATCTGAAATGAATAGACATTTCTCAGATGAAAAAATACAAATAAATACATGAAAAAAATGCTCAGCATCACTGGTCACTCAAGAGATGCTAACTAAAACAACACTGAGATTCCATCTCACTCTAGAAAGAATGGCTATTATCAAGAAATTAACCAATAACAAATGCTGACATGGTTGTGGGGAAAAGGGAATCCTTCTCCACTGTTGGAGAGAGTAAATGGATAAAGATGTGGAGTTTTTTGTATAAAGGAGCTCAGCCATAAAGAGGGATAAACTTGAGATATTTATAGGTAAATAGATGCATCCTGAGATCATACTCTCAAGTGAATAAATAAATTGAGAAGGAGAATTAGGGAGGGGGCAGGGAAAAGAAAAAAAATGAGAAAAGGAGGAAAAATGGAAACGAAGTTTTTATAAATAAGGAAGGGAAGAGGGGTTGAGGGAGACTAAGGGAATTGGGAAAAAAGAGTAATTGAGATAAGTCATGTACAGGTACAAAGTCCCTATGATGAATGTGAAGATTATGTATATTTAAAATGTACCAATAAATAATTAAAAAAAGATAAAATCTCACAAATGATCATAAAGGACATTAAAAAGAGAAAATAGGATGTACCAAAACTAAGGACAAGTAGTTTAAAGATCTACTGATTTAAAGCAATCAAGCCGGGTGTGGTGGCGCACCCCTTTAATCCCAGCACTTGGGAGGCTAAGGTAGGAAGAACGTTGTGAGTTCGAGGTGGGCTTGGGCTACAACATGAGCACAAGGCCGGCCTGAGCTACATAGTGCAACCTGGTCTCAAAAAAATAGGGCTGGGAGTTTGGCTCAGTGACTTAAATGCCTCACTGGAAGGTACGAGGTTGTGAGTTCAATTCCCGGTGCCAAAAAAAGTGTAAAAAAATAAAGCAATCAAAAATATGAATGGGGAGGTCTGGGAGGAGAAAGTCATACAGATTCACAAGATACTATCAGTGGAGTTGAATGTGGTCTTCACTTTTCTTCCTCTTTCTCTTCAGGTGGTTTGGCTGCTGTGATTTATACTGAGGCTTTACATGCTATTGTTATGCTTTTGGGGTCCGCTTTGTTAATGGCCTGTGGTAAGTAAAACTTAAGAAGATTGGGTTACAGACTGTTTGAATCAATTAAATCCATCTGTCAAGGTCAATGAAAGGTCCACTCCCAAAAGTATGATTCAATCAGTATTCCATCAATACATCTTTATTCTATAGACTGTAATCACTCACATAATTTAACATTTTTATATGTATCTTACCAATTTGTTGATTATTTCACATAAAAAAATCATACCCTCCAGATCCAAAACTTTCAGATCCCACACAAAGTATCCTCTACCCAAAGTACAGACTGATGCATTAAGTACTTACTTATTGAATAGATGCTTTTTAAATTATGAGAATGAAAATAATGGCCTATGTGAAATAACAGATATGTAGACATTGACCTATTGCCTCATAATCACAGTCACCATGAGGCATAAATACTTGAGTTATCCCCATTTTACGGATAAGAAAACTGAGTCTCAATTAAGTGTCCCGCTCATGAAACACACTGAGAGCAAGACATAGCAAGAGCTGGATCTCTCTATGATCAAAGCCTAAAATATAAACTAACATATTATAGTACCTGTAATGGCAAGTAAACTTACCTTAAAATGAAAATTTCCTCCCACAGATAGGAATGTGGGCTAAGTAGTGTTGATGTGACCATTGCTGCTTGGCTCAGAGACTAATCTTGCAGAAATTTAGACAGAAATGCTCTTGACTTAGGGGGTAAGGAATTAGTGAAATGATATATGGGTTGAAGGATTATGTTTCCAGACAGCATATTGTTGAAGTTCATGGGTTGAGAACATATAGAATCAAACAGAATCAGTGCTCCATCCTGCCATGCAGGAAGCATTTGTATTCTGTGAGGTATTCTCGGTAATGTTTTGCAACAACAGAAAAAATAGGTCAGGCATGGTCTGAAGAATTGGATCATTATAAAATGCACAGAGAAGCAATGAATAATTTAAGTGACAAAAATGGAAACTACAGACCCAATAAACCAGCATGTTTACTTGCATGCTAGCATTAAATATCAATATTTTTAAACCTGTTAAGTTTACCCCAAATGTTGATAATGGCATCCAATAAAGTAAACTTGAGGAACATGTGGAATATTCCATTTGGTGTTAGTAATTATATCTCTAAATGACTATATATTCTTTATTGAGTAGTTTAATGGAATTTTTATTTGGGGTATTCAGGTTAGTTGCTTTGAGAGGTACACATAATAAAGTAATCAAATGACTGCTTTCTATTAAAAATATACAAGGCCTTGTACATGCAAAGTTGTTCTTCTGCCTGGTCACTATAAGAACCCATGCACATGCAATTGCATTTTTATTTTTAAGTAAACAAAAGAGTACACAGTGAAATATAGGTCACCTTCAGTTCTCAGTTCCATTCCCCCAGAGACAACCAATGTTATACATTTTATAAATATTCTCCCAAAGATATTCTTCACATATACTAACTTTTTTTGGATGAGACATATATTTTTTTCAGATTTTTCCTGTCCTGTATTATTACCATTTTTATTTTAAAAACAAAAGAGGATAAAATGAGACAGAATTTTTAAATATAGAAAGAAATGTATATTTTAATAGAATCAAAAAGTAGAGTTGACAGATGTGCAGTTGGATGCAAAGAATACCTTCTAATAGCATGGTAGGATACTATGGTTAACAATCTATTTCAAAATAGCTGGTAGAAAAGATTTTGAATGTTTCAAACACAAAGAAATGATCAATGTGGGAGGTGATAGATATAGTTGACCTGATTTTATCATTACATATTTTATACAAGTGTTGAACTGTTATCCAGCTTTGACAAGAGATGCCCCAAATTACTCTATATCCCATAAATACATACAATTGCTATGTGTCAATAATTTTTTTGGAAATTGCAGTTTTATAGCCTGTTTTCCCATCACTGGTACTATAATATAAGCACATTTCCATGTCTACAGCTAGAGAATTACTACATCTTTTTAGTGTTGTACATGTAGTAATTTTTTACTGAAAGTACACAAATCGAAGTGTAATGCCAGATGAAATATCACGAAGTCAACATACACTGGTGACCAGCCCTCAACTCAAGAAACTAAGCTTTTGTTTCCTTCCTTACAGATTTTATATTTTGTGGGGCTTTTTTCCTTGTCTTGTGACACTGGCCAGGGCAATTGGTAGAGATGAATAAAAGTGGAGACAGTAGGCACTTTTGCTTCATTCCCAGTCTTTAGAGGGAACTCTTTGAACATTTCATCATTAAATAGAATATTTGTTGTCAATTCCTTGTAGATATCCTTTGCCAGACTAATAAAATTTCTTTCTATTTCTAGGTTGAAAGGATTGTATACCACAACTAGTGTTTTAGTTGTATCAAATGTTTTTTCCTCACCTACTGAGATTATTGTATCATTTTTCTCTTTTCTCCTTTTTACTATTAACACAGTGAACTATTCATACTTGATTTTGAATGTTCGTTTAATCTTACATTCTTAAAAAAAGTTCAGCTTTGACAAGAAATGCCCAAAATTTCTCTCCAACGTGGCTATGCTAATTTGCATTCTCAACAGTACATGAGAATGTGTGTTTCCTAACCCTGCCCCAATCTAGCACTTGGTATTTTAAAAACTTTTTAAAATGTGTCCATGTAGTAGGTTCTTTTAAGGAGTGCCATTTTTGTTTTAAATTGAAGTTTTTTAGATACTGGTGAGGCTAAGCATCTTTTCATTTACTTAATTTCTCAATTACTTGTATTTTCTCTTTTATGAATTACCTGCTTGTATTCCATACTATATTTCTTTTCAGTAGTTTACCTTGATGTACATATACGAATCTTTTATATACGATATGACTCTCTTCTTTCAGCTTAACACATTTTTAATTTCACTATATTTTTAAATTTTGATGTCAAATTTATCAACCTTTCTTTTTTTGTTCATATCTTGTTTAAGAACTTAGTAACTGAAGTTTAAAAGATATTTCATTATCTTCTAACATCTTTGAAGTTTTGTCTTCCATCTCTTTTTCTTTATTTCTTCTTGCTGTTTTGCTTTGTTGTGTTTGGTTTGTAGCCATAGTAAGGATTGAACCCAGGGCTTCAGTCATAATGCTAGGAAAGTGCTCTACCATTGAGCTACATCTTCAGTCCTTTTTTAAAAAATATTCTAAAAAAGGTCTCACTAAGTTGCCTAGACTGGCCTCAAAAGTGCACTCTTTTTGCCTCAGCCTCCCAAGTAGATGAAATTATAGGTGTGTGCCACTACACCTGGATTCACCTTTTTTTAATCCATATGAATTCATTTTTACAAATGCCATAAAGTATCTTCTATAGTCACTCAGTATCCTCTCATTGAACAACCTGGACTCCACATGACTGAACTCGTTTCAAAAACTGAAGTCTATTTCAAAGGAACATGGCATTATATAATAAAACAAAATAAAACACTGTGAAACAGATATCATAGTGCCTTTTTAAATGTTTTCCCTTAATGTTAAAATTTTTATATCATTTCAGATATTAGGGGTTGCCATCGTATGTGAAGAAAATTTCAACTAGGAAATTTTATAAATGTTTTGCTGGCATTGTATAAAAAAAGAATATTAATCTATGTTTTAGTCCAGATTCTTTACATAACATGTAATAGAACTTTAGATCAAAACTGGTATAAGCAAATAAATATTTTTTGGGTTCCTATAGCTAAAAATTCCAGGAACATACTTCCTTCAGCCATGACTAAAACTAGAATTCTTAATGAACCAAGTATACAAAAGAGTTTCAGATTACCATGTTATCTCAGAAGCAGAGAAGCTGGACATGGCGGCACAGGCCTATAATCCCAGCACTCAGGAAGACTGTGGTAGGAGTATCCTAAGTTTGAGCCCAGCCTGAACAACTTAGAAAAACCCTGTCTCAAAATTTAAAAAAAAAAAAAAAAATTAAAAAATGCTGGGAATATGGCTCAATGCCAAGCCTTAGATTTAATCCTCAGTCTTGGAAGAGGGAGAGGGAGAGAGAGAGAGAGAGAGAGAGAGAGAGAAAGAGAGATTGAGGGATTAGTGGAAAGAAGCAGTCTTCTTTGGCTTCATCAGCACAAGAACACTACAGCAAACGTGAATAGCTCAGCTTGGTCACGTCCATTCCTCATAGGTCATTTGTTGCCCAGGAGACAGGGAATGTTGGCCAAGTCTCAGTCATGTGCCAGATTGGAATACTGCCAATCTCCATTGGGTTTTACTTTGCATTCTTGTTTCTTCACTCATGTGTTACTGTGCTCTTTAAGGAAATGATAAACATTATGCTTTTTTTTTTATTTAAGCCTTTAATAAAGTGGGAGGATACAAGCAGCTACAGCACAATTACCTCTATGCCATCCCAGGAAAGACCAGTGAAGGAAACTGGACTGCCAAGCCAGAGTGCTACATCCCTCCCCCGAATGCTTTCCATATCTTCCAAAGTTCCACCTCTGATGAATTCTCCTGGCCCAAACTCATCTTTGGTGCCAATGCACTGTCCTTATTCTATGGGTGTGCTGATCAGGTAATTAAAGATACTCTCCCTACAGTGACTGTCCTAGCGGGTGGGGATCTTTGGAACATTCCTTGATTGGCCATAGTCTCCACAGCCTCTGAGAGCTGTGGCCTGTCTGCTCCTCATGTTCAGGGCTGTTTTCCAGTTTTCACTTAGGCCTAAATAGTGACATTGTAAGAAACTGTCTTTAAAAACAGCTTTTCCAGCTTTTGCCCAGCAAGAGAAACCACCAAGAGAGTGAAGAGACAACCCACAATGTGGGAGAAAATGTTTGCCAGCTGTCCCTCAGAAAAAGGATTACTATCAAGAATGTATAAAGAACTTCAAACAATCGGTCCTCCAAGATTTAAAGACCCAATCCAAAAATGGGCATCTGAGATGAACACACACTTATCAGATGAAGTACAAACAGCAAATAAATACGTGAAAAAATGTTCAACAGCACTGGTCATTCGAGAAATGCAAATGAAAACAACACTGAGATTCCACCTCACCCCAGAAAGAATGGCTAGCATTAAGAGGTCAACCAATATCAAATGCTGGAGGGGCTGTGGCAAAAAAGGAACCCTTCTCCACTGTTGGTGGGAATGCAGGCTGGTGCAACCACTGTGGAAGTCAGTGTGGAGATTCCTCAAAAAGCTAGGATTGGAGGTCCCATTTGACCCAGCTATTCCCCTTCTGGTTATCTTCCCAAAAGAATTAAAAACAACCTATGTTTATAGCTGCACAGTTCATAATAGCCAGATCTTGGCAACAACCTAAATGCCCCTTGACTGAGGAATGGACAAAACAGATGTGGTATTTCTATGTAATGGAATACTACTCAGCTATAAAGAACAATAAACTAGACATTTTCTCTCATAAATGGATGCACCTTGAATATATACTTCTCAGTGAACTAAATAAGTCACACATATGTAACCATTGTATTGCTGCACTTCTGTGACAAGCTGAAAGGAAATCTATGTATGTATATAAAAAATTAGTTAAGATAGTTGAAGAAGAATTTTGAGTGAAAAGTAGTTTTCACAGGGTCATTTTCAGATTTCATTTTTAATGTGAAATGTTCTTTTGAAAATAATATAGCAGTCATAACAAAAAAAGATAGTCATATAACTGGTTTCTCTTGATTCATTGAGGGGAAAGTTTTGTGCTAATAATTTTCTGGACAATGTTTCATGTCTATATCTTATACTCTAAACAACTACTGTGAATATAACAATATGCAATATGTTGACTATTGTTACTCTCCTATTGACCTGTTGTGAAATTTTGTTTTACTTTAATCTTACTTTTTTTGTTTAAAATTTTAAAAAAAATTTTTAAAGCAGTTTTTCCCACAGTTTCATATAGAATGTATCAACTCTTTCATTTTTTTTGTCTTTTTCTCCATCACTATCTAAGATGCAGTTTTTTAAAAGTGAGAATAGCTGCATTGTTTGCTTAGATTATGACAGCAATACATTCTTTTAAAATGCCATTATTAGGGATGGGGATTTAGCTCAGCGGTACAAGCGCTTGCCTGGCAAGCATGAGGTTATGAGTTTGATCCTCGATACCAAAAAAAAAAAAAGTGAAATTACGTACAAATATAAATAAAATGCCATTACTGTATCATGAAATATGTATCAGACTATTATCATTAGATCACAGATTTACCTTTTTTTACATAGGAGTGCTATATTACTGAGCTACATCCCCAGTCCTTTTTACATTTTTTGTTTTGAAACTGGTTCTAAGTTACCTGGACTGGGCTCAAACTTGCCCTCCTGCCTCAGCCTCCCAAGTAGCTAGGATTACAGCCATGCACCATCATACATATACTTTTAAAGAAAAAGTGATACCGTGAGCACCCATGTGACCATTATCCCAGTCAAAAATAAAATATAGCCATCACCTTAGAATAAAAATGACATATCTTTACTGTTTAAAAAAGACACAATATGAAGGAAAGTTCAAATATGAAATCACCAGGGTCCCATCAAGTAGTGATTGCCATGATTGGGCACACGCTACCTGGGAGGCTGAGGCAGAAAGATCACAAATTCAAGGCCAGTATGGACAATTTAGTGAGACCCTGTCTCAAAACTATTTTTAAAAAAGGGACTAGCTAAGATGTAGTTTGGTAATAGAGTGCTCGCTATCATGGCAAGGTCCTGGTTTTTATCCCCACTATCACAAAAAGGAGGAGGAGAAATGAGAGCTATGGTATTTTGGTGAACATACTTCTAGACTCCTTTCAGTACATATAAAATGTAGAGATGTATAAATTATTTTTTACAAATTAAATTGGTCTGTCACTGCTTTCTTTTGCCTCGTGGTTTTCTTTTTAACTCAGGAATACACTGCAGGGGTTGGGGTGCAGCTCAGTGGTAGAACACACACTCAGCCTGCACAAGACCCTGGGTTCAATTCCCAGCTCCACCAAAAGTACATGTTGCACACTGTCTTAGTCACTTTTCTCATTTGCTGGGACAAAAAAAAAAATCCGGCACCAAAAAATTTAACGGAGAAAGGTTTATTTTGGCCTTTTTTTTTTTTTTTTTTTTTTTTTTTGCAGTTCATGGTCTGCTGACTCCAGAAAAGGCCATGATAGAAGGATCTGACAGAGGAAAGCTGTTCATGTCATGACAATATACCCTTCCAGATGCCCTGTTCCAGATCCACCTCTTCTGACTAGCTGATTAACAGCAAGTCAGTTGTAGTGCCCCATAATCCAATCATCTTCTGAACACATGAGGTTTGGGGTCCACTTTAGAGCTAAATCATAGTGCACACACGCACACACACACGCACACATCTTTCCATGTCACTGTATAACTGTCAACATTTTCATTTTTAATGGCAATATAGTTTCTACTAAATAATGTTCTAAAGTGTATTTAACCAGTTCTCAAAGTGACAAACATTGGGTGGTTTGTAATGTTCACTATTAAAGACACTGATTTTGAGCTAGGGATACAGGTCAGTAGGAAAGCACTTGTCTACCATGCATGTAACCCAGTGTTAAATCCTCAAAACCACGCACACAAAAAAATATGTTGTGACATTATCTTTAGACATCTTCTGGGTATACATCTCTGTAGCATTTATCTAAAGTCCTAACTACCTTATGTTTTGGATCTTTTTGTAAATACTTCTCAAATTACATTTCCTAATTCTTTATTATTTATAGACAAAACTATTAATTTATTTTAGGATATAAGATTTATATCCAGCTACCTTACTAATCTCATTAATTCCAATAGTTTTTTGGAAACTTTGTAGGTGTATACCATCTACAAATAATGAAGGTTTTATTCCTTTCATTTTTGTCCTTGAGCCATTTGCTTTTTTCTCACTGTGCCAACTTAAATTTCAAGATATAATGAAATATAAAGAATCAGCTGTAGTTGGAGACTTTAGCACTCTTTTCTAGAAACAAAGTAGTCATGTAGACAAAGTGAGAGCAATTCAGAACTAAGCAGTGCAGCTAACAGGCTTAGTTATATAGTGATGTAGATTTGTACATCTTAGTTGTTAAAAGTTCTCTTTCCTGCAAACAAAAAAAAGGAAGATTACAAGTATTGACCATAATTAGGATGTAAAAGAAGTCTTATTTCATGACTGAGGATCAATATCATATAAACTATGTGTTCAGACTAATACAAAAGAAGAAAATAATAAAGTGATAGTTTTAAAATCTCATATCTGAACATTTATTGGCATGTTGTTAAATAGCTTGTGGGTTAGAAAATCATTCATAAAATATTATACGTTGAAATTTAATGCCAGTGTAAAAACTATATACCCATTTTTAGAGCAAATTCCAAGCAGCACATTCAATGAACATTTCAAGAAGCAAGAAAGGTTAGCCATAATGAGCTAAACATTCAAATGCAGAAATTGGGCAATGAAAAAGAGAAAGAAATAGATCTTCGTCAAAAATAAAATAATAAAGACCATAGAAGAGAGTAATGAAGTCAAAAGTTAAAAAGTAGGGATGGTTAGTAAAACCAAGAGATTATAATATAAGTAGTTGTTATACTGTATAGTGACAAGAAAAGTGTATTTGTTTGATACAGCAAATATTTTCTATCCATGATTGGTTGAATCTCCAGAAGCAGAATCTGCAGACAGCAGGCCAACTGCACAGCTGTACCCAGAGGCATGCACAGTAGCACTATCCACAGCAACAAAAGGTGGAAAAACTCCAAATGTCCATCAGTGAGTGAATGGGTAAACGTGGTAAAAATGTGTACCTGTATGCTGGAATATTATTCAGCCATAAGAAAGAATGAAGTACTCCTACATGCTACAACTTAGATAAATCTAGAAAATGCTCTGTTAAGTGAAAGAAACCAAAACAAAGGCCACCTATTAGATGATTCATTTTATAGAAAACATCAAAAATAAGCAAATTCATAGAGATGGAAATTGCATTAGTGCTTGCCAGGAAGAAAGGGAAGGAATAATGGAAAATGATTACTTAATGGACATGGGTATTCTTCTGGGGTGATGAAAATGTTTTGAAACTAAAGAGAGATAGTGATTTACAACACTGTTGGTGCATTAAACACTTCACTTTAAAAAAGGGTAATTGCATTTTATCAGAATTTTACCTTAATTTTTTAAAATGTTATGGGGAATCTTCTGCGGCAGGATGCAGTGTCCCATTTCTTGGTTACGATGGTGATTACACTGTATGCTCTCTAATGTGATGTGTATTTTTATGTTGTGTATTTTTAGTGTACTCTCCTGTGCTATATCACCATAAATTGGGTTTTAGCATTATGTGGAAGAAAAACATGCCAAATAGCTAACTGAAGTTTGAAAATGAAGAGCGAAAGGGGTGAACTGTCCTGAGATATTTAAATCAAGTATCAATAATAAAAAAATTTTACATTACCAAGAACAGACAGATAAATTAATGGAATAAAATAAAAAGTACAGAGACAAATTCAAATACTTATGAGGCTCCACAAGTCAGTGGGGGAGTTACTAGCTCTTCAATGAGACTAGAAAAATCAATTTACTTTTCGAGTAACAAGACTTCACCCCCACCTAACTGCCATAGTCAGGATCTTGAGTATCCCCTGAATGCTCTTGTATTGAAGAATTGACCCTCTGTGATACTATCAAGAAGTGTGGAACTCACTGGAGGTGGGGCTAATGGAAGCAAGCTCACTGGGGTGTGCCCTTGATACATGGACCCTGACCCTCTTCCGCTCTCCATTGCTTCCTGGCAGTATGAGGTAAGCAGTCTCATCTACCACATGTTCTTGCCATGGTGTGCTGCTTCCCTACAGGCCCCAAAGCAACAGGCCAATTGACCATAGACAGAAACCTCCAGAACTGTGAGCCAAAATAAACCTTTCCATTGTAATCTGATTAATGTAGGTATTCGGTACAGTAATAGAAAGCTGACTAACACACTAACACTCTTACAAAGGTAGACTTCAGATGAATTAAAAATATCTTGTAAAGAAAGTTCTCTAATGATAACATTAGAGAATATGTTTTAGACAGAGAAGTACAAATCATACTGATCGCTTTACATATAAGGACTTTTTTTTCTGTCTTTTTGAGACAGGGTTTCACTATGCAATTCAGGCTGACCTTGAACTCAATTTGCAGCCTGGGCTGGCCTCGAAATCCCAGCAATCTTCCTGCCTCAGCCTCCCAAGTACCAGGATTACAAGTGTGTGCCACCACACCTGCCTGGATTCATATAAGGACTTTTTAACAAAGAATATCATAGACAAAATTGCCAGATGAGAAGTTTGGGGAGATTATTATAAACGTTTTTCACTGACAAAAGACTAATAACAACATCTACAAGAAAAAGGAGCTCTAACAGAAATGCAGGCAAAAGATAGTGAAAGGCAATTTATAGGAAAAAAAATTTTAAATGGAAATGCCAATAAACATATAACAGAGAGTTATCAGAAAGTGCAATTTAAAGTCATGAGACTGGCAAACATTAGAAGGTATCATGATGCCAACTCTTAGGAAGGGTTATAGATGTCTGGAAACCCTTGTATACTTTGGTGGATATAGAAATTAGTTCATTCCCTTCGGGAGGGTGATCTGCCAGGATTTAATAAAATTTAAACCAGGTGTGATGGTGCACACCTATAATCCCAGCACTTGAGAGCTTAAGGTAGGAGGATCTCTGTAAGATTGAAGCCAGCCTGGGCAACATAGCGAGATCAAGGCTAGCCCGAATTACATAGCAAGACCCTTTCTCAACCAATCAATTAAAAATTTAAGTATATTATGCTCTGTTACCTAGCAGTGATGACTCCGAGAGTCTACTTAAAATGCGAACTCTGTACAAGACATTCATCACCATATTGTGTCAGTTACTGTAAAGTTTATAGATGAAATGAGAGGAGTAATACAGTGCCAGAAATGTAGCAGCTAGAAACATTAGACTAGATGTATATACAGCATACTGAAAGTTCTGTAAAATCTACTGAGTAAGAAAAACAGGAAACAGATATGTGCTACATGAGATATGTAGCACAGTCCATGTCTATTTTCTGTAATTTATGTATTTTTTGTTTGTATACAGTCCCGTCTATTTATTGTGGGGTTTTGTTTATTTTGATTTTGGAGGGTAGGGTGTTTTCTTGGCTAAGGATTAAACACAGAACCAAGCTAAACATCCTCCACCACTGAGTTGTATCCATGACACCTATGTATTTTAATTGTGCTACTTTGAAAATGTTTTAAATCTTTCTATATAGTTCTTTTCGACTTCTCTATAATTATAACTTGAAACGTTTCCCCTGAGATTCTGCTTCTGGTAATAGGTAAACTATATTTCCTGAACTACCTCCCAATACAAATTCCTAGAATACTAAGTAAAATTCCATCTCTCTGTCTCTCTCTCTCTTCCATTCATTTATTATTTGCAGTACTGGGAAGGAACCCAGGGCCTTCACACTGAACTATATTCCTAGCCTTTTTTATTTCTTATTTTGAGACAAGTTCTCACTAAGTTACCCAGGTTGGGCTCAAACTTGTGATCCTCCTGCTTCAGACTCCCAGAGTGCTAGGATTACAGGTATGTGCTACCATGCCTGACCAAATTGAGTTTTTTTTGGTACCAGGGATCGAACTCACGACCTCAAGCTTGCCAGGCAGGTGCTTGTGCTGCTGAGCTAAACCCCTAGGCCCCCAAATTTAGTTTTTAAAGAGGTTGTGAAGAGGTGACTAAACAATGAAGGTTTTGCTCTCAGAGATGGGATTAGTGCTCCATCCCTTCCATCACGTAAGGACAGTGTTCGAGGCTTTATCTTTGAAGCAAAAACCAAATGCTTATCTGGCATGGAATCTGTTACCATTTTAATCTTATGCATTCTGACCTTCAGCAGTGTGAAAAATAAATTTCTTCTTTTGTTGTTGTTTTTGCTTTTTAAAAAAATAAATTTCTATTATTTATAAATTTCTCAATTGAAGGAATTTATTAGAGGAACAACCTGGTGGAAATAGGAGGAAGGCCATAAGTTAATGAGTAGCAAAGAGCAAATTCTTCATGTAGAACTTGTGGTCTTGGAAAACCTATAGCCTCATTGAAATGATACACTAGAAAAATATCTGCCCACCACCCAAGAGAAAAAACAACAGCAGAAAAGTACCTGGAGGTGAATTACAAGAAGTGTGGAGAACTCTTCTCTGAGAATTCATAAAGGCAGACTTAGCTTCCTGTACATTTGGGTTTTTAAGTAAACTATGTGGCAAACCTCATGTGAACAAGTGAGTAAAAATTCATCCAAAACTTGTTATGCACTGACCAGTCAGCAGTGATGACAGATTCTCTCTGTAGGAGGTACCCCAGCAATATTTTGAATGTTTATGCCCCCTCCAAAATTCATATTTTGAACACATTATAACTTGCATCTAGATGTGCCCCCCAAAGCCTCATATGCTCATAAGCCTCATATGCTTCATAGAGGCGGCTGGGGTATGAATGTGGATTAAAGGTATGATACTAGGGTTAAGGCTGTGGATAATGAAAGCCCTAGCCTGGATGTGGGTGGCGCAACCCAAAAGGTAGCCTGAATGGAATAAAAGGGAAAGATGGAGGGCAGGCTACTGCTCACTGCTTGTTGGCTTCTGCTTAAAGTGCCACTGATTATTTCTCCTCGGTGATACCCCTCTGCCATGCCACCCTGCCTTGCAGCCACCTGACTATGTACTGAAATGGCTACAAACTGTGAGGCAAAATAAACCTTTCCTCCTTTAACTTGTCAGTGTCAGGTATTTTGTCTCAGCAATGAGAAAAGTAGCTAAGATGTATCAGGAACAAATTAAGACAACCCTTGACTAACATCTTGAAAGATTCTCATAAATAAATTCCTGCTCGGCTTGAACTGCTAATCCCAAATTAGAAAACACAAAAGAGTCTAACTACAATGAGCAAACCACAGAATCAGTACTCCCAAATCCCAGAAAGTTGAAGTATTTGATAATACATACAAAAAGTTAAAGAAATAAAACTAGAAATGAAATAACACTTTAAAAATTCTATCAAAAAAGTCAGCCAGATTTGAAAATTCAAACATCTAGAAAAGTAAATTTACTGGAAGGTAAAATTCAGTAACTGTTAATATAACAGGTACACATAACTGAAGGAAAAAACATGTAATCTGAGAGAACTGAAGAAATTGCCCGAAGAGTACAAAAAGTCAAAGTGTGAAAGAAAATGACATAGAAGACAAAGTCACAGTTAAAATATATCTCACTGGCATTTTCGGAAGACAGAAAGAAGCAACATTCAAAGGGAAAATGACTGAGCCACACATCAAATGCATACTTTGAGGATATCAAAGCCAAGGAGATTTTTAAGAAACCACCTAAAAGAAAAGATTACTTATAAAAGAAGACAGTTATACTGACAACAGCAGCTACAATTTAAGTCAGAAGGTAAAGAGTAATTTTTTTCAAAATATGGGGAGAAATGCCAGTTCCAAATTACATGCCCAGTTAAGGTATTATTTGAAAACAAGGGTCGGCCAGATATGGTAAGATATGCCTGAAATCCCAGCTACTCAGGAAGCTGCAGCCAGAGAATTACAACTTCAATGCTAGCCTGGGCAACTTAGAAAGACCCTATCTCAAATAAAAAAATAAATAAATAAAAAGGGATAGGTATGTATTCAGTAGTAAAGCACCCAGGGTTGGATCCCCAGTAACCACACACACACACACACACACACACACACGGCAAAATAAAGACATTACCTTCCCTAAAAAAAAGAAAAAAGAAAAAGACTGAGGAATGTAATACAAAAAATGGAGGTACTTAAGAACAAGAAGGACTAGTTAGCAAAGGCATTGACAGGCACATGAGTAAATTCTAAAGCTTTGGATAAAAAACAGCAGTTATTACTACAATGGGAAGTAAAAACCAAAGAAATATGAGACCACAATGCAGTTACTTCTGTCTATGGACTTCAAATTGTTCAGGATAAGGGTAGGAATGTTGACTTACCTTGGACTTTAAACTGTATGCATTTTAAAATCTGAGAGGTTTAAAAAGAATAGAAGTATAATATGTAGCTTCCTAACTTGTAAATGAAAGGGTTTAAGAAAAAAAATGTGTTGTTTTTATTTGTGGGGGGGGTGGTTTTTTTGTTTGTTGTTTTAGTTGCTTTTCTCATCACTGAGACAAAATATCTGACATCTGCAAGTTAAAGGAGGAAAGGATTGTTTTGGTTCACAGTCTGCAGAGGTTTCACTCCTTAGCTAACTCCAAGGCAGGGCAGCATGGCAGAGGGGCATCACAGAGGAGAAACAGTTCATGGCACGGCAGGCAAGAAGGCAGAAAGCAACAAGCAGCAAGCAGCAAAAGCAGCAGTGAAGTAAGCCTCCCTTTCTCTTTCATTCCATCCAGACTAAAAGATTTTTGGGTGGTACCATCTACACCCAGGGTGGACCTTCCCACTATCCACAAGGGAACTAATTTAGTATCCTGCACCCTTAATCCCAGTATAACATGTCCTAGATCCAGCCAGCTCTGAAAAGCCCCACCTATGAGCACATGAGGCTTTGAAGGGGCATGTATACTTTTTTTAAGAGTAGGAAATTTTGCTGAGGGAGAGACCGCTCCTGAGAGAAACAGGATGAAACCTGAAAAGTGGGTTGCCACCTGGGGGTACACCTAGATACAAGCCACAACATTTGTTTAGCAGTGCTAGGGATAAAATACAGGGCTTTAAATATGCTAGACAAGGACCCTTCCATTGAACTACATCCCCAACCCTAAGAAACATTTTTAATCATCAAAGAAGCTAATAAACTGATGAAAAATTCTTTGGCCACCACCACTTGTAAAAAATAATTCTTTCCTTCCCCCACTTTGTAATGTATGATAATATACTAAAGTATTTAGGACTCTACACAGAATGATTTAATGTCCTTACTGTTACAATTTCCTCAAAGTAAAGGTCGTATTTCTGCTCTAGCCCTGCTACTTCATCCCCTCCATAAAATGCCACCTTTCCTATGCCCAGGTTTAAGTTAAGGCCAGGAACACAAACATGTGTGCCCACCACTTGCTCAGGAACAGCCCCTCTCCATTAAGAGACCAGTAGCTGGCCAATAAATTTCCCAAGAATCAGTACCTTTTATGGGGTAGGATCTATTTGGGGTTTTTCTCCTGTTATTAAAAGAATGTACTTGGAAAGTAAAGAAGAAAATAAAAATCCTACCTACTCATCCTCTCACCCCAGGATTAACCACTATTATCAAGTTTGTTTATTCCTGTGGGTTTTTTGTAAGCATAAAATCACAGTGTAAATGCTGTAGAAATCCTATGCCTTTCTGTCACTTTGGGCATTTTTTATTTGAATGTTAAGGGCATAATTTTTAGTGCATTGTTTTGGTGCTCAACATTTTTGTTTGGTTGGGTTTTGTGGTTTTTGTTTTGTTTTGTTTCTTCTTTCTCCTAAGTGCTTCTCCACTTGCTTGATACATCATCCCCTTAAACCTAACAGTATGCTGTCTCTAACAGCACTGATACCATGAAATGGGTCCGGAAACGTCTGGGAAAGTCTGCATTTTAAAGGACTATATTAGTTTTTTAAATATAGATAAATGAAGTTGGTCCCTATCCTGAACAGTCTTTATTGCCAGGGGCCCATCTTTACTTTGATGTCACAAAGGCTTCTTCATTGTTTCTGGCAGGAACAATCTATGGCCTTCAGGAGGGAGTTTTCTTCTTGCCAGAGGACAGCTTGTATGCCTAGCATTTCCATGATTGGTGCATGGCTCTAGCAATGAGGCCAAAGTCATATGCACCCAGTCCCTCTGGCAGCTATGTACTGCACAAAATGTGTTCATTGGTCACATGTGTCTCCCTGGCCCTGAAAGACCCAGAGATGTTGGGACAAGTGAGCAGCTGGTGAGCAGCTTAGCAAACAACCAGTAGAGGGCACATCCTGCTGCTGCTGCAGGTCATAGTTGTCCTATCTGTGCTGAAGTGCCCCAGGTAGACACCCTGGCAGAGCCATCATTCACTTCACTCACCTGTGTTTCCCTGACAGGTTTCTGTGCAGCGGGGCCTGGCAGGAAAGAACATATCTCACATAAAAGTTGGCTTCATTCTATACGGGTACCTGAAGCTGTTGCCCATGTTCCTCATGGTGATGCCTGGAATGATCAGCCGTACTCTTTACCCAGGTAACTTCCTGATTCTAATGGGTTCACTCCCGTCAGCTATTCTTCTTATACAGAAATAGAGAGTATTTGGGGTTATCAGGTCTCTAATAGTATAATGGTCATTGGGGTGCCCCAGAATGATTCTTAGCAGAAATCTAGCAGAAACTATTGATATATACAAGTCAGAAATACTGTACCAGGTTGATAAGTTCAGACAGGAAAAAGCCAGATCAGTGCCTTCTCTCATGTGTCAGAGCTTCCTTCTCTCTATCAGGGTCTCAGCCATGACTTTGGGACAGAGTCTGCAGAAGATTGAGTTGTTCCCATCATACCACTAGTATCATACTAAGCATGCCCTGTGTACCAAGCACTGCGAGAGGATATAACAGATATTGTTGCTGCTTCTCACAGCCCCAGGTACATTGGAGGGAGCTCTATGCAACCACCAAAGTGAGCCTGATTCAGAGCAAGGCCCACATTAAATACTATTAAAGCATTTGTGTTTCCTTTAATGAATTATCATAATTCCAAGGCTGTATCTGATCACCATCTAGCTTTACTACCTCATCCTTACTAGACTGTTCTGTCTCTCAGGGTAACAAGTCTGTTTATTCATTAAATTTAATGGAATACTTTACTCTGACAGGTGTAGCCACAGGGGCAGAGCAGGTGCTTCTGGGAGAGTCTCTTGCTATAGTGCTTTTGACAAAGGCAAATAAAATATAGAATGCTCTGCAGTGCTAAGAAACATGTGCAATGAACATCTCTAACACTAATCCCTCCTTCAATTTGGTCCTGAGGCATGCCTCCATTTCTTTCCTAATTTCTTTCCAGTTTTAACTGAGAATAGTTTCAACATTCCCCTATTTACTCTTCAGCTGTTAAGCAGTGCTTTGTGAGGTCTCATGGCTGGTAGTTCTCTGTAAGTTGGAAAACAGGCCCCTCTGCTGAGAACCGGAGTCCCAACCTATTACTCTGAATTAATAACTCTATCATGTCTAAGGAATAAGGTTATCAGTTGCTCACATGTTAGAATGGAACAAATAATCCACTGGCTTTCCTAACACATAGCTAGAATCATTAGAAGACTTATTGAGGGCCTGTGACCTGCCTTGGGTGACCCAGTGAGTTGGTGGAAGGGCCAATTCATTCAACTGCTAGAAGACCAAGTCCTAACCATTTCCTTCAGCCCCAGCTCCTGAGAATGAGAAGATCATGAATTGAAGCAGCCACCAGTGGACTAAAAATCTAACATTTACTTGTGAATATATAATTCCTAGTTTGATTACCTTATCCCAGGCTCATGTGTTAGAGCTTTAAGGCCAGTGTGTTGATGTGACCGTTACTTCTTTTTGCAGACCAAGTGGCATGCGTTGTACATTCGGAATGTGAAAAGTATTGCGGTGCCAAAAGCAGTTGTAGCCCTGTTGCTTATCCAAGGCTGGTGGTATCACTACTACCTACTGGTAAGAAACAAGCCCTGCTGCTGAGGGCCATAGAATCCCCATTGGAGCCTGGACCCTGGGGTTATAAGTCACCAGTTAGGAGTGGGGCTCTGAGGGGTGACTTCTGTATCAGTTAGTCCATGAATCTGAAAGGAAATCCAGGCTGCCAGATGAGAGGGACATTTGCACCATGCAGGGCAGCCTTGCTTGCTCTGACAAAAGGATCAGATCCACCTCTCTCTCTGTTCCTTGTAAACTGGTAGTGCATACCTTCTTGGAGGCACAATCTGCACACATCTGCTACATTATTTATGCCACCTGATGAGCTGGTTCCCTTGCTCATTCATTCAAAAAATGGAGTCTACTCTGTGTAAGGCATTGTTCTAAGCCATGAAAACACAAAGATGAGTGAAACTAGTCCTTCACTTAAAGAGTTTACCATACAGTGGGATAGGCAAGGAGATGACCAATTACTGAAGAGTCAAGTGAGTTTTTGAGATAATGATTCCACACATTTATGACACATTTCTTCCCAAATCCTACTGAAATGGCCAAATGAATATTTTTTAAAAATTCTGTGTTAGTTTGGAGAAGAATAGGTTGGAAAAGTGGAGATATTTCCGTAAAATACACTATAATTGGAATCAGATTGAGTAAAAACTAATCATCCCACAGTACAGAAAGTGAGTTATCTGGACTCCCTACCTAACCCTCCAGAAATGCCACAGATAACCAAGGATACAAGTAAAAGTTGGCAGTTGAAGGAAGGCAAATGCAAGGACCTTAGTCTATGTCTGCCTGCTCTGACTGGAACACATATAAGGACATATGGGGCATTGCCACAATAGGCTTCCAGTTTGGACTCTGGTTATCCTCCCTTGGGCTTTCCCAACAGCACATAGATATCTTCAAACAGAGCAGTTAACATCCCTTTCACATGGCCTTCCAAGTAGCAATACCAGATTATTGTTTATAACCAGCATTTATTGAGTCCTTGCTCTATAATGGGCACTGTGCCAATCCATCTACTTAAATGTATCTTAATATTAACAGCAGTTGAATGGAGTAGGTCCTCCATGCCCACTCTACAGATGACGGCACTGAGGCACTGGTAAGCACATCACTTTCATATGGTCTGAACCTTCTTGGAAGCTCTTATTCTTCACTTGTAAAAGAGGGGAACCAGTGGCATCCATCTCACAGGACTGTACTTAAGATGATACGGACTGATGTCTGAAGAGATGTTCTGGTACAAACTAACCACACAGGAGATATTAGCTCCCATTATTATATGAAAACACAGCAGGAAACTATTAAGTCTTATTACAAAGCAAGAAAAGATGTAATGTAATAGTCTACTAAGGTGGAATTCTACTCCAAGTAAAATTTGAATGTTTTGTAGAAGGAAATTTAGTATTTGGAAAAGTTCCTTAGAAGGCATTGTCATCTGGCATGATCAAAGACATGTTCTTTCTTCTCCAGGCCTACAGGGTGTGATGTTGACCACAATATGTGCCGCCATCATTTCCACCCTGACTTCTGCTTTCAACAGTATCAGCGCCCTGTTCACAATGAACATCTATGCCTGGATTCGGCCTAGGGCCTCTGAAAATGAACTCATGATAACAGCAAGGTGAAGTATTCCTCTAATCACATTAGTTAATACTGTCAGTGACATCAGTTAATATTCTCACCCCAGTATTTTTTATTATGTGAAGAAATGAGGCCATCACACTGTATATAGACTTACTTTGTTTATATAGTCTTACTGATTTGCGGGGATTTTGTTTGGTTGGGTTTTATTACTGCAGTTTTGCAATGAAGATGTATTACTTTGATAGTTACAGAGAAAATGGTTTCCACTTGTTAAAAAAAAAAAAAAGAAAGTAATAATCACAGTGATATAAATGAGCAGTTTATCGTCCCCCCCCCAAATAGTTCTTTGGGGGAAATTTACATAAACTATCTCATCTCATTTAGTCCTCATGACAACTGTTAAATGTAAGTTTTACAGTTGGCATTCTCATTTCACAAACGGAAAAATAGGAGCTCAGAGGAAGAAACTCAAACTTGTCTATCTTGGGGCCATGAAATTAACTGTGATGCCACATAATATCTGGTAGGTCCCTGTCTTTGAAAGGCTTGTTCCATAAGGTTTCACACTGGCCACCCATGAGCCATATCCAGCCCATGCATTTTTAACATGACCTAAATTGTGGCTAAAAGGTACTCTTTTTTTTCAATACTGGGAATTGAATCCAGGGCCTTCATACTGAGCTACATTCCCAACACACACGCCCAACAAAGGGCTTTTTTTGAGACAGTCTCTTTAAGTCAGCTGGGCTTGAATTTGTGATCTTCCTGCCCAGACTCCCAAGGTGCTGAGAATACAGGTGGGCACACCCTGTTCAGTTTAAAACACTGCCTTTATTTCACATCAAAGTCCATGTCTGTTATCTACTTTATCTGTCTTATCACTGAGTTTGCCTTTATGTATTACTATTCCATGATTGAAAATGTATTTTTTGGGCCGGGGATATAGCTTAGTGGCACAGCACCTGCCTGGCAAGCGCAAGGTTATGCATTCAATCCCCAGTACAAAAAAAAAAAAATGCATTTTTGGGGCCGGGGATCTAACTCAGCAGCACAAGTGCCTGTGTGGCAAGCACAAGGTCCTGAGTTCGATTCCCGGTACCACAAAAAAAATGCATTTTTCTGAGAAATTTTAAGAAACTGATTTCAGTTTTATTAAGTTGTTAGAGAATATGGGGGGAAGGAAACATATTCATTACAGGGAGCTCAATAACAAATACAGCACAGAAAAACAATGAAACTAAAGACTAATCTGACTTCAAAGTATTAATACAAAAAATATAAATAAAATGTTAGTCACAAATCTAAAAATACATTAAAAGAAAGACATATTATTACTGACTGTGCTTTCTCCCCCAAAACTAGAACTCTTCAGTATTAGAAAATGTAGTAATATAATTCACCATATTAACAGATCAAAAAAGAAGAATTATATGTGCCTACTTAAGGTAATGAAAAGATATTTGGCAAAAGATATGCTTTCAATGTGATAAAGCATATCTATATCATGCTAAAAAGTCTATATCATACTTAATGAAGAAGCTAGAGAGGAATAAGGCAGGAATTTCCTCTCTCACCATGACAGATAGATGATTAGATAGATAGGCAGATAGATAGATCCATGGTTATTGTAGACAGTAAAATAGAGAGATATATAAAATAGATAAAAAATATTGAGAATTTCACCAGAAGATTAAAATTTTTAAAAAAGATTGAAAACTTTTTTTAGAATTGAAAAATAAATATGTGAAATTAAGACCTCAGTTGATGGATTAACATTGATTTAGGTACAGAGAAGACACAATTATTGAATTGGAAACTAATTAATCAATAATACCAGACTGAAATACACAAAACAAGTAAGATACACATAAAACACAATCAGAGTTATAGTATGTATAAATGAAATCAGAGATAGAAGGGAACAAGTTGAATAGAAATAATATTGAAAAAGTAATAACCAAGCTCTTTCCACAACTGATGGACAACTGTCTAGAGTCAAGAAATCCCTATGAATTAAAGCAGGGTGAACACAAAAGAAACCATATTTAGACTACGTTTTAGTGAAACTGCTGAAAATTGAAGGTAATGAGAAAATATTTAAAACAGCCAGAGGAAAATAAATCACATTACCTTTAAGGAAGCAACATAGACTTGTAGAATCTTCAACATAAACTATGGAAGCCGGAAAACAACATCTTCAAATGGTAGAGGAAAAAGTTATCAAACTAGAATTCAATATGCATCAAAAATATTCTCTAAAATGAAGGTGAAGTAAATATGTTCTTAGCTTAGTACAAGGCTTGAAAGAATGTACTACATTAGACTTGCACCTTAAGAAATACTAAAGGAAATTCTTTAGGCTGAAGGAAAATAACCCAGACTGAATTGAACTTTAGAGAAGAATGTCAAGCACGAGAAAGAGTAGATATGTGTAAATATAAATGAACACTGACTGTCTAAAACATCAATAAGAAAAAATGTCTATGGATTTATAACACATAGAAGTAAAATATATGACAGTAAGAGCAGAGCTAGTGAGAAGCTAAATCAAACTTAAAGATTCTGAGATGCTAGAATTATTGGAGATGTGACAAAAGTAAAACTTGTCCTAGAATATATCAAAAATGCACTTAATCTCTAAACTGGCCAGTAAGAAGATGATTCCAGAATGTTTAAGTAAAAAGTTAGTAGGAGAAAAATACAAAATAACTAACAAAATATATAAGTAGCCCAAGAGAAATCTAAAAAGTGATGAAAAGAATAGAAAACAGGTGAGCTAAATAGTTAAAAACAAGTACTGTGATAGGATGGCACATATCCAGGTATATCAATAATTTCATGAAATATAAGTGGACCTAACACCAGGAGACTGAGATGGAAAAATCACGCTTGAGGTCAGCCTGAGAAACACGAGGAGACCTCATATAAAAAATTTAAATAAATAAATAAATAGATAAATAAATAAATAAATAACATGCCTTTGCGAGGTGGTTAGGAATTGAGGGCTTGTTCCCTTTTGAGTGGGATTAAACAGCATTAGGCCACCTTACTCTTTTATCATGTGATGACAACCTTCACTAATTTCTCTCAGCTTTCTAGTTTTCCGTGTAGAGATCTTGCATGTCTTTCATTAGACTTATTCCTAAAAAGCTTGTGGTTTTGATGCCACTTTTAACAGAATTGGTTTTAATATCAATTCTCAGTCATTTGCTACTAGCACAAAGAAATAGTTTTTTTAATTGACATTGTATCTTGTGAACCTTACTAAATTCACTTACCTGCTTCTAGTACACATTTTGTAAATTCCTTGGGATTTTCGATGTAAGTCACCATGAATAAATTTAGGCTTCCTTCTGATTTTTATTTTTGTTTTCTTACTCTATTGCTCTGTATAGAATCCTGAGTTCAGCATTCCATACAAGCAGTAAAAGTGGAGTCTTGCATCATTTCCAATCTTAGGGATACAGTGTTCAATCTTTCACCATCAAATATGACCTTAGCTGTAGGGTTTTTAATCTCTTTACCATGTGAAGGAAATTTCCCTCTGTTCCTAGGGCACTTCAGAGCAACAAGAGCTAGATTAAAATTCCAAATAGACGCCATTATTAGGAGATGGAGAAACCTATACCACTTATATCAGCCATGTGGAGTTGAAGTGCCAAACTGAGAGCTCTTAAACATGCACAAATTTTCCCCACAAAATGTCTATTTAATTCCACTGTTGTACATTGTGGGAGGCCAGAGGGCTAAATTAAAATGTTCAGAAAAATGGAGTTAAATTTTCTAGAGTTGAATTTTCTACTTGAATTATGTCCAGTGCTTTTCTGCAGCTATTAAAATTATCATATGGCCTTTTTTCTCTTTTTATCTTGTTAATGCAGAGAATTATAATTACCGGTTTTTGAATGTTAAACCAATCTTGCAAACCTAGGGTAAACCATGTTTGGTCATTGTCATGGTTACTGTTCTCTCATTGCTGAGACAAAATATCTGACACCCAAAATTAAGGAAAGAAAGGTTTATCTAGCTCACAGTTTGTGAAGGTTTTAGTCCATAATCAGCTGGCTCCAAGGCAGGGTGGTATGGCACAGGGGCAACATTTCAAGGCTGCATAAGACAGCAAAAGCAGCAAGAGCAAAAAGGGAGAGAACAAGCCTCTTTTCCTCCCTTATATTGTAAGCAGGTTATAACCCCCTAGGGTGGGAGAAGCACTCACACCATCTCTGTGCCCTTTTCTTGCACAGGCTCAGGATGTTTACAAAGTGAGGACCCTGGCCCCCTCCTGAGTCCCTTAGTTAAATATCTAAACTTCTCAAACTGATACAATGTATCAACCACTACAGTCATGTTTCATTATTTTTTTAAGTATCACTGGGTTTGATTTGCTAATATTTTGTCAAGGATTTTTCTATCTATGCTTATGAAGGATATTGGTCTATGATTTTCTTACATCTTAGATATAATTTGGTTTGGTGGTTACTTTGCCCTCATAAAATGATTTAGAAACTAATCTTTCTGTTTTCTAAAAGAGTTTGTATGTAATTTGAATTTTATTTTTATATTAAACATTTGACATGACTTATTAGTGAAACTAGATATGGATTTTTCTTTATGGGAAGTTTTCCTTATGAAATCAGTTCTTAATAGATGTATATCTATCAAGACTTTCTTCACCATGCATTAGTTTTGTTAAGTTGTATTTTTCAAAGTATTTGTCCATTTCATCTGAGTTGTTACTGCCAGTTGTTTGTAATTTTTCCTTACTGTCCTTTTAATATCTGTAAAATCTGTAATGATCATCCTCTTTCATTTTTGAAATTAGTGGTTTGTGAGTTTGGCTTGGTTTTGTCCTATTGTCCAAACTTATCAATTTTATAATCTTTCCAAAGAACCAATATTTGGATTTATTGATTCCCCTGGGTTTTTGTTTGTTTGTTTTGTTTTGGGGGGGGTTGTTTGGTTGTTGTGTTTTTGTTGTTGTTTGCTTATTTCTATGCTTTTGGTGGAATTGAACCTACCATCTCATGCTCATTGCTAGACATGTACTCTGTATCTGAGCTACATCTCACCCTTTCCTGCTTCTTTCCTTCATTCCTTCCTTTCTTTCTTCCTTCCTGCCTGCCTGACTTACTTACTTTATTATTATTATAGTGAGACACAGTCATGCTAAGTTGCCCAGGTTGACCTTGAAATTGCAATCCTTCTACTTAAGCCTATTGAGTAGCTGAGATTATATACCTATGCCACAATGCTCAGTTTGATTTCTATTTATTATTCCCTTTTTCCTAATTACTTTGAATTTAAGTTAATCTTCTTCTTTTATTTTAAAGGGAATAAAACAGAGCAATAAAATGAAACAAAACAGTGATAAGACAGTAGGAAATCCACAATAGTTACTATACTGCATATTGTTAACCTCTAAATAGTTGCTCAAACTACTGGCTGTTGGCTTGCAAAGTCAATCAAACAATACAAGCATTAGGTTGGTTCTTTATTTCAGTGTTATCTTCTCAGCCTGCTTCCCCCCAAATCAGCCAGTTGCTTGGCAGGGGAGGGGAAGATGTTTCAGCCCACATACCAGCTAGCTCACAAGGGGGTGGGGACGTCACATGGCCTCCTTCCTGGTTCTCCCTGGCCAGCAGGGCCACCAATGGCTCAGTGGGGACTGCATAGCTTCATTCCTGGTTCTTCCCAGAGCCAGCAGAGTCACTGCTGGCACATAGGGGACATGTAGTTTCCTTCCTGGTTCTCCCTGGCTGTTGTGGCTGCTGGTGCACATTTTCTAACTTCTTAAAATAGAAATTTAGATCATTGGTTTAAATTGATAATTTTTTACTATACTTTTATTCTTTACTTTAACCACTTAGATATCTTCCTCTAAGCCCTGCTTTAACTGAAACCCACAAATATTGATATGTTGTGTCTTTATTTTCATTCAGTTCAAAATATTTTCTGATATTCTTATGAATTTTTTTCTTTGATTTATGAATTATTTAGAAGTGTGCTATTCAATTTCCAAGTGTCTGGAAATTTCCTAAATATCTTACTGCTACTGATTTCTAATTTACATCCACAGTGACCCAGTAAATCTGTGGGGTTTCAGTATTTTGAAATGCATTCATACTTTGTATTTTTACTGAATTTTTTCTAGTTCATCTAGTTATATACACACATGCACACAAACATTCAGTATCTCCTGTACTGAGAAAATTGTATTAAATCTTCAGTCATAGCTAGGCATAGTGGTATATACTTGTGTTGGAGTTGTTGAAGTCAAATGCACATGCAGGGCTGTGGCTTGGCCCAGGCATTGCTGAACTGAGATCGAAGGAGACGCCTGGGGCATGAGGTAGAATGGGCCACAGCTGAGGGCACCTGGAGACTTTCTTAATTAGCACCATCTGTTGCTTGGAGGGGTCTTTGAACCCCTCCCAAGATCCTGCTCAAGTTTCCTACATTTTCCACTTCAACCCTGTCCTGACGCCCAAAATTAGGGAAGGAAAGGTTTATTTCTTACAGTTTCTCATGAGTTTCAGTCCATGCTTAGTTGGCTCCAAGACAGCGTGGCATGGCAGGGCTGCCGTTCATGGCGGCCGCAAACCACAAGGCATGCTGGTGAGGGAGAGGGCAGAAGCAAGCAAGAGGAAGGCCCACCTCGTTTACACTGTATGTCTGCTCCACCCCAGGCGGGTGCAGCACTCACATTGCCAATCCCCGCGCCAGACAACAAACCAATAACAAACCAATAACTGAGCCCCATCAAAAGTATATGAGGACTTGGGGGGAACATAGTATATCACCCAATACAAACCTCTTCCTTGTTTTGAATAAATATAGGCCACCCAGAGGCAGTCTCAGTTACCAGAGTTATGAACTCTGCAGTGGATTTTGGTTCTCCTGGAGCCCTAAAGATCATACCACTTATGTCAGTTATTTGGGCCTTCACCATGCACTCGTTTGGGAGATTGGGGATCTAGGCATAGACCCCAATAACTCGGACCCCCACACACTTGTAATCCCAGCATTATAGGAGGTTGAGGCAGTATCTCACAATACAAAATAGAAAACAGACAAAATTCCTGTCTCAAAAAAATTTAAAGAAGTGGGGGCCAAGTACAAAGCTCAGTGTGAAGGCCCTGCATTCAATCTCCAGTACCAAAAGAAAGGAAAAAACCCCTTTAGTTATGATTGTGGGTTGTCTGTCACATACACACACACACACACACACACACACCCTTCATATATTTTGAAGTTTTGATATCAGGAGCTTACACATTTATGGTTACTATAGCCTCCTAAAGAATTTCATTATGAAACAGCCCCTTTTATCTGTGCTAATAACTCTTGTTTTGAGGTTTACTTCATTATTAATATAGCTAGCTTCACCTGTAGATAAGTTTAAAGTTTCTTGTAGAGAGCATGTATAGCTGATCTTGACTTTTTTATCTAGTCTGGCAACTGCTACCTTTTTAGTATTTAATCTATTTGCAGTTAATATCATCATTAATATGGCTAGAAATAGTTTTAAATCCATTTTAATTCTCTGGGTTGCTCTGGGGATTACAATATGCATTCTTAACCGATCATAGTCTACTTAGCATTAATATTATACCACGTTGTGTAAGTATCTTGCATCATTATAAACTATTTTTCTTTTGTATTGTTATTTTCACATATCTTACATCTATAAAAACCTTATAAAACATGCTAGTGATTTTTTTTTTGCTTTAAGCAGTCAATTGCCTTTTAAATAACTTAAGAAAAAGTCATTGTGTTTTATATTTACACTTTTAGCTTCAAGTTTCTATCTGTACTCCTGTGACCCTGAAACTTTCTTCAGCTTCCTTTATTATGCAGATCTGTTGGTAACAGATTCTCAGTTTTTATTAGAAAATATTTCACCTATGTTTTTTACAGAAAGTTTCACTGGATATAGGTTCTCTTACCACTTAAAGATTCTGTTAATTCTTTTCTGTCTTCCTATTCCTGATGAGATAATGGGACATAATTTATATACTGTTTCTCTTTTCCCCCATTATTTTCAAGATTTAATCCTTTGATTTTTTTCAATAGTTTCATTAGGATGTGTGTGTATAAGTGTGTGTGTGTGTGTGTGTCCTGCTTATATTTTTCTGAGCTCCTTTTTAAGATCTTTATAACTTCCAGCTATGAACTCCCATCTGTTCGTTCATAACTATCATTCACTTCTATCCTTTAATAATAGCTATAATAACTGCTTTGCTATTTTTAATATCTGAGCCAATTTGGAGTCAGTTTCTATTGCTTGCTTTTTTTCTTTTTTTCTTTCTTTTTTTCAGTATTGAGAATTGAGCACATAGCCTTCCTGCTGAGCTACAATCCCCAGCCAACCCTCCACCCACCCATTGAGACAGGTTCTTACTAAGTCACTAAGTTGCTGAGGCTGCACTTAAATTTGTGAACCTCCTACCTCAGCCTACCAGAATGCTGGTACTATAGGCATGTGCCACCAGGATTGGCAAATTGCTTTTTTTTTTTTTCAATCTTGTCTGTGGGTCCTATCTTCTTTTTTCCTCACAGGCCTAGTATATTTAATGTATATTAAATATTTTGGAAAGTAATTGTAGAGAGTTTGAGGATTATTGGCTTTTGCCCTAATATTCAGGTAAATTACTAGCTTATCGCCTTAAATTTCTAGAGGTTGTATTTTATATATTGTCAGGGTGGGTTGTTTCTTAGTCTTAGTGTAAATTCTTAGCCTTGAGTTATATACCATCCCAGGCTGTCTGTGATTTCAGTGAAAACCCTGAGATTACAGAGTCCCTATAACTCCATAGGATTCCAAGTTAATTTCTGTCTCCCATGCTGTAAGTACCAACCGAAACCTTTGCTCCGCTTGTTCTGCCTTCTAACAGTTGCTTGTTGGTAGACTCTAAAGATTCTCCTACACATACACAGTTCAGGGATAAGCCAAGGACTCAAGGGACACTGATGTACAGATTGGGACTCCCTTTCTTTGTGAATCTCTTTTCTAAAAATTTTTACCCCAAATTTTCAAGCACTCTGAGTCCCCAAGTCCCTCTTCTAGCACCTGAACTCAGTAGGAGTAAGGCTGCTTGCTAGCCCACACTGTGAAGACTAAGGTGTCCCCTGGAAAAAAAAAAAAAAGGCCATGTGACTAACCCACCTAGCACACTTCCTTTCTTGTAATCACCTCCAATTTCTGCCTTCTTTTGGCCGCTCTGTAGTGTCTTCAGGTTGTTTTTATATGTGATCAAGAGTTCATCATCATCACCTGTTGGAAGGTTGGTTCAATATCAGCCACTTATTCTATCATTAGTAGAGTCAAATTCACTTCTTTTACTCTTCTTTGACTATCATTGACTAAGTCCTTTCTAGCTTATACTCACCTTCTCAAAAATTATAATTGTAGGCCCTTAATTAATATTTACTCATCTTTGAATTAACTCTTCACCTAGTGTAATTTTACAGAGCTCTACATTTAAAATCATTCTTAGCTGAGTATGATATATGCCTATAATCTCAGTGCTCTGAGACACTGAGGCAAGAGGACTAAATATTTGATCCCAGCCTGAGAAACTTAGCAACTTGGTGACATTCTCTCAAAATAAAAAAATAAAAGGAACTTGGGATATAGGTCAGCACTAAGGCGAAGGGTTCAATACCCAGTATGTAGTAGTAGTAGTAGTGGTGGTGGTGGTGGTAGTAGTAGTAATAATAATAACAATAACAACAACAATAATAAAATCATTTACTTAGAAAAAGTAATGAATATTTATATCCTCTGCCAATTCCTTTTTGGAGATCTCAGAGGGAAAGCTTTCAATCTTTCACTATTTAGTATTTGGGGTTTGGAGCTTTTCATAAATGCCCTTGATTGTGCTGAGGTAGTTTCCTTCCACTCCCTGCATTGCCTTTTTCCTTTTTCATTGTGAAAAAGGTGTTTGATTTTGTTAAATGCTTTGTTGTGTCGGTTGAGATATAACTGGGGTTTGTTTTTTCTGCTTCAGTGTCTAATTTTGTGTGTTCCATTGATTGATTTTTCTAATGTTAGCCACTTTTGCAGCCTGGGATGAATCATACTTATTTATGTTACATAAAGTAAGTTTCAGAACTTGTTGAAATCTTTAAAATCATGAGCCCTAGTATTCTACTTGAAATTTTAAAAAATGTGTTACTCCTCAAGAAACTAATATTTGCATGTATTATACATATTTTAGGCAGATTGCCCTTTCAAATTTGGTTAAACATACTCTCCAAAAATGGTAAAAAAAAATCTGTTATCTAGTAACAGGCAGACACTTGGTTATTTGTTCAGAAGTTAAAGAGTTTTTAGCCCTATAACACCCATTTGTGTTTAAGGATGTGGCTGTCTCCCTTGCCCCCATAATTATCAATGGGCAGCTGAATTTAAACTGAGAAATAGGGCCTATGATGTAGTTCACTAGCACAGCACTTGCCTAGTATGGTAAGGCCCTGGGATTTATCCCTAGCACTGCAAAACAAACAAATTAAGAAATACTTGCATTAGCAATTTATAGTTTTTAGCTATCTTACTGCCAGGGAGAAAGCTCATCAAATTTTCACCAATTTTTGGTTTAATTTACAGGTTTTTTATTATAACCTTACTTGCCACCACCATTATTTGGATCCCTATTATAGAAACAGCTTTCAGTGAAAAATTATTTGAATATATGCTGATGATAAGAAGTTGCTTGACGCCACCCATTACTGCCCTCTTCATACTTGCTGTGTTTTCCAAGAGAGTCAATGAGGAGGTGGGTGTTGGGCATGGAAATGGGGTTGCCTTCATACTGCAGAGATCTTTGTAAGAGTTGCCCTGGAGGGGTTTCTTTGTACTAAAGAGTTCACACCACGACATCATTTGATTTCTGAGATGATATGTCTTCCTGGGCAGATTTAATTCTTAGGGGAAAAAGGAGATCTCTCATTTGCCTTCCTCTTTTTGTAATGAAATCTACTTTCAGCCATGCCATGCAAGCCTGATCACCTTACTCTTCTGGAGGTGGTGATGAGAAACTGTGAATGATTCTCCCTCCCACATATTTAGCTGTAGGAAAATATTCTTCTGTTGCCTCTGTACATGAATGTGTCATCCTCAGAGATCCCACACTCACCAGGGGTGAGTGGTGGGTTTCTTCCACGTTCTCTGTATTGAACACATAATTATTTGAACCATTTCTTTGGACCATACTTTAGACCAAATAAAGATCCCCATTAATGGTTTGGTCATTTTGTCAGTTAACATTTTGAAAGTATAGTTTGCCTAAATATGTCCTCTTTTATGATTTTTAAATTTTTGAGTCATATTTTAAACTTTCTTACTTCCTGGCACTGAAGAAAAGGGCCTTGTACAAATTCCCAAGCAGAGCACTTGAGGACCCTTATAATCTGGCCCTGCCTACTGTTCATGCCTTGCCCTCCATGCACACCCCGTGGGTCTATCCCACCTACTCCAAACAACATGCAGTGCTGACTACTGAACTGTATCCAGCATCTTCTGGCCTCCCTTCATTTGTGTGAATTGTTTGCTTTGCCAGGAAAATCTATTTACTACTGCAGCTAATCAATGTTTTCTCTCATGTCCATCATGAGAGACCACCAGCCAACGCTTCCTGTTCTAACCAGCTCACCAGTACTCAATTTACCAGCAAGAATGTTGGGGGGGCGGGGTGGGTCACTTTGGGCCCTAGAGATCCTTCTGTTTGCTCTCCTGGGAAGGGCATGAGTAAGAAAAGAGGCAGGTAGTTGGGCATATTACCAAAGAGAAATGAGAAGACCTGCCTAGGGGCTGTCTTGCTGCCCCAGATCCTAAGTTTCAGGTATACTATATGCTCCCTCAACTTAATGCACTTTTACAGGCCCTCTCTCTTGTCATGTTTTGGATGCCATGCTCTGACTTCTGCCCCTCTCCTTCAGGAACTGGTTCTTGTGGAACCTCCACCTGACTTTTGGTTTAGTTATTTCCCCACAATGCTTGCCTACATTCAGTATCTCAGTACCTCAGAATCTCAGTGCTCTCGCTCTCTTTCTCTCTCTCCCTCCATATCCATAACCATTCACTCCTGATTCAGGCTGCAGATGCAGCCTTCAAGCAAAAACCAAGGCCCCTTTCATGGAGTGCACAGGCTATTTGAAGGAGACAGATAGTGCCCAATGGGCAAACAATGATTTCAGACAGTGACAAAATGCTGCTTAAAAGATATAAAAAGATGATGGAGTTGACTGGGTAGGCTGGAAGTAAAAGGTAATGGGAAACAAACAAGGACATTAGGTAAGGTAGTGGAAGATCTCTCTTGAGGAAATGACCTTGAATCTGAAACCCAAAGAATAAACCACAAATACTAAACCTACAGGAGACACCTAAGCAGAGAGAAGAGCAAGTGCAAAACCCCCAAGACAAGAGCAAACCAGGCAGGGCTTAGATGCAGGAAAGTTTGGATGGCTGCAGTGCATTGACCAAAGGGAAAGTAGCAGAGCCTGGTGAGGCCAACTGTGGTAAGCCATTGAGGTCTTATTTTCTTGGTGGTAGCTGAAAAGCCAGTGGAGAGTCTAGACAGTAGTATGACATTTTTTAATGTAATCTTTGAGAGACCATTCTGGCTTTTATGAGACCAGTGCATTCAGAAGACAAAGTGAGGAGCCCACCTTTGTGAAAAAAGATGGTACAGCAGGATTCATGTAGAGCCTAGCAATGGTGGCAAGGAGTTAAGCTCTGGATATATTTTGGAAGTAAAGCCAACAGTGTTTGCTGAGGGGCTCGTGGTAGGCAGGATAGAAAGAAAAGAGCAAAAGATGGCTCCTAGGGTTTAACCTGGCAACCAGAGAGGTACCACTTAGGGAAATGGGAAGAGTGGCACTCTCATAGGACACCTTTAATATGAGATGCCTATTCATGGTTTCACAGTAAAGTGTAAATTTTACTTAAATTCTCTGATTGACCTGAGAGAGAGTGCTAGTGGGTCCATTGTGTCCTCACTCACCTTATCTTCTGCAAGACACCGTTACAACTTTAGAACCTGGCTAGTCCAGAAAGTGATAATAAAGCTGGTTTATGTCATTACCATTTTCCTCCCAAATGACTTTTGGCATACTTCTTTGGCAGGGTGCCTTCTGGGGGCTGACCTTTGGGATTATGATTGGCTTCTTTCGACTGCTGCCTGAGCTTATTTACGGACACAGGACCTGCGAGGACAATATGTGCCATACACCCCTATGCAGCATACACTACCTCTATTTTAGCATGTCCCTCCTCCTGGTCAGTATTCTCAGCATACTGGTGATCTCCTTCTTCAGAAACCCAATTCCAGATATACATGTAAGTGCTGCCATCAGAATGCTCTGGGGTCAACCCCAAGGTCCCAGGGAGCATCAAATACAGGAAAAGTGACTGGATTCCTGCATTCTCTTTGGAAGTAGGAGGGCTGGAGGCTGGAATGGGTCAAAAAATAAGCAAGTAGTACAGAAAGAACCTTGCTTTAAAAAACCAACACTAAGCCAGGCATGTTGGCACACACCTTTAATCCCAGTACTCAGGAGGCTGAGGCAGGAGGATCGTTGTGAGTTTGAGATCAGCCTGGGCTACAAAGCAAGTTCAAGGCCAGCCTGAACTGCATAGTGCAAAAAATAGGGCTGGGGATTTAGCTCAGTGGTGTAAGTGCCTGCCCAGTACCAAAAAAAGAAACAAACAAACAAAAAAAAAACCACTAGAGAATGGGGGTGTAACACAGTGGTAGATCACTGCCTAGCATGTGGGAAGCCTTGGGTTTGATCCCTAGCAGTGAAAAAAACAAAACAAAACAAACAAACAAACAAAAAAGGAAAGTTCTTCAGGATCTGCCAATTAGGTATTCATTTAGATTAAGAATTCAGCTTATAAAATACAAATTTTCCATGAAAGGAGTAAGTTCACTAACCTCAGTATGAATTAGGATAATCAGAGCAGTCACAGCTACTGCCCACTGGTAGGAAATGAAGCCTCTGGGAAGTGGGAGGGAACGGGATCATTGATGGCCCCACAGCAGGAGCCACATGGTGCTTCATAGCCTTCTCAAAAACCATTTCCTGTATCCTAGGAGAGAAGTGTCAGTCACCTGTGCTAGATATTTATCAGAACATATGAGCTCATGAAAGTTAAGTAACTTGTCCAGGAAAACAAAACTAACAAGTGGCAGGCCTGGGACCCTGATATGGCTGTAAAGCTCATGTTGGCTCCACCATGTCACCCGATTTGCACCCTGGCAGGCCAGGAACTTGGCCCCTCAAGGAAGCAACAGGAGAGAGGGTTCTGGGTGTCCATCCATCTATCACGAAGTCTGGAGTTTAGGAAGTTGCACAGAAGATAATGAGTATGTAACACCTAGTGCCTTTCTTACAGTTTTGCCTGGAGTCTAGATAAAAGCTAGTATTCCTTCATCAAAAGTTGACTCACAAGGCCAGGTAAATTTAGAAGACTGCAAACCTCAGAGTCCCCCACTTCCACTTCAACCATTTTCTTTTTCTTTTCTTTTCTTTTGGTACCGGGGATCGAACTCACAACTTTGCAGGCACTTACACCACTGAGCTAAATCCTCGGCCCTTCAACCATTTTTTCTGCTCACTATTTTCCATTTGATTCATGCTTCTCTTGCATGCACAGCCCAGTTGGGAGATGAATAGGACAAATGGGATGAAGAGCCAAATGGTCACGCCCCACTGCAAATTCTCCTTGCATCAGTGACACAGCACAGGAGACTCCTCTGCTCCTCTTACCTTGAGATGCTGGAGATGGCTGACTTTTAAATTTCCTGTTGCTAAGGGTACTCATCATTCAGATTGTCAATATTTTTTCTGTTGCTCTATTAACCTCAACTTTGTGTCTGCTCCTCCACCAGTCAAGTATGTTCTGAGTATCTCCCAGATGTTTAGTTGCGTACTAGTGCCCCAAAGAAGACAATATAGCTGCCCACAGGGGATAGAGCTGAGAGAAAAAGTAGCATTTGGGATTAGTGACAACATGCCAGTTATAGGCCTGGGCCCTCCAAACATGGTGCCTCTGCTCACCACACCCAGGGGGATGGAACTCTGCTCCCAACTCATTCATGCTCAGAAGCCCATAGAGGCCCTTCCAGCGCACACAGCAACCTCATCTATAGGAGGCTGGTAGTATTCTTGGGAAGGCAAAATGTGCACATATGGCATCATCAGGAAGCAGTTAAAGCTTAAGCCAAGTTGCTGTCATCAGCACCACAGAATTGTAGTCCCAACATTTCGGTCTGACTCAGGTGCAACTTGGCCCTGAACTGGGCATCTGGGAAAGCTCCTGTCTATGAGGCTCATAAGCATCCTTCTGTGTTAGCAGGAAAGCATGTAGGGCAGAGATTTCACCTACGCCTGCACCAAGGCTGGTGTGATAGATTCAGATGTACCTACCCCAGGAGAGACCTGGATTTAGTGGAAAATATCCATTCAGATTTGCATTTACTACCCTAACCCTCCCTTCAAAAAGGCAACAGTTGACTGAGTTTGTTGACTTCCTAAAGTTTCACACATGTTTTTGGGAATTAAAAAATAGAGCCTGGAAAGGAAAGGAAATGTCCCTGCTTTGGCATTTGCAAATGCTCTATTGAACTTAAGGAATTGAGCTTGGTCCCACGTACAGTTCCTCTTCGGCAAGGTTTCTAGAATGACAGCACAGGTGTCCCATATCCTGCTTATCCAGATGACATGGCTTCACACACACACACACACACACACACACACATACACTGCCAGAAGTAAACCTAGAGTGATGGGCATCTTCTCCCACCTTGAAGGGGTTGGGTATATGTTGAGTTCCTGGGCCTTTCTAACAAGAAGGAGTCCTGAGTTCATTGTCTCCAAACCCCTGCTTTACATTGAGGCCCATACAGGTTGTGACACACTTGCCAAGGTCACATGACCACATGGTACCTAAGCCAGAATTAAAACTCAGAGTCCTGGTTCCTATGATTCCCTATCCCTTCTTTCTTCTGTCTTTTGTTAATCTAACAACCAGATCTCCCTTAGTCCATCAAGACCCTGGTCCCAGCAGTGGGTTATGTTCTTTATGTCTGCATAACTGGGCCCCATGGTGACATGCCCCTACTCTCTCTATGCTTCCCCCATCACAGCTCCACAGGCTCTGCTGGAGCTTACGAAAGAGCCAAAGGGAGAGACTAGATCTGGACAGTGATAGAACATGGAGGAGACTCCCCAGATTCCCAGCCACACCAGGTGAGAAGGGAGATCCAGCCCTGGGGAGTGACCCTGTGAGGAACGCTCTTGGGTGGTTGGTGGCCTATGCTGATGCCCCAGAACCTGTCTGCCCCATTATTCTCACCCTCAGAAATGTTTCAAGGCAAAAAGGTTGGCTTTCATTTTCCCTAAGATGCCTCCTAGGGGTGGTTAGGGCACATCAAGTTGTAAGGCCATGGTGAGCAGGCTGGACTCCAGGAGGGATGTGGGAGAGGACAGCACTGGGTGAGTTGCCACTGGAGGTGGAGGGAAAAGATAAGAGAAGTCAGGCTTGAATGGCGGGGGGTGTACCCAGGTGATGAGGAGAAGCCAGCAAAGGAACAGAAAATCAGAAGTGTTCAGTGTCCTAGCCGCATTTCAAAGGGCAGGGTAATCCACTGAGGCAAACGATGATGAATGAAGACTTAGCCTAAGAACTGACCCTGTGTTTAATCACACACAGACCATGTTGTGCCTCCAGCACAAGCTAGTGGCATGTAGCTCAGTGAGGGGAGTGGCCTGCAGTGTGGGGGTTCAAAACCATAGACTCCTTGGAAGCAGGTAGAAGATAGCCCACTCCAGTGGGGGTATAGGGGCAGGGAAGGAGGGTACCCTAGAAGCGTATCTGCAAGAGAAATAGGTTTCAGTCCAAGCAAGAAAGGCGAGTGTCCCTGGGACAGGCTAAGGTCCTGGGGCCTCCAGAGGGTCAGAGAAAGGGTTTTAGCAAATAGGGTCAGAAAAGGAATGTTCTAGGCCATAGGAGGTAGGTTGACCTGAGCTTCTTGCAACGCCTGATGCAATCAGGGATAAAGGACATAATGAGATTAGTCCTGAGTCTGGGGCACAGAGTAGTGAAGAAGCTATGAGTTTGAGGGAGGGAGGGCAAGGGCCTGGTTGTAGAAAAGACAGGGTTTTCTCCTTTTCACTCCTTCCAGGTGAGTTCAGAGCCCAGAGGGGGCCTGAGGTTTTCCCTGACACTTGCAGGAGATGGGCATCTGCTTGGGAAGGGCCCTGTGGATTTCTGTGGGATGATGAATGGCCTTTCCTGGACACGAGACCCTTACTTCTGGAAGCTATGGGGTTCCAGTCTCCTTCTGATGGTGCTTCTCCTCTACCAAGATGTAAATTGGCCCTGAGTGCCCACAATGTGCCAGGTGCTGCCAAACTTACATGTGATACATATAGTTACTGTCCCCATTTTAGAGCCAGGGAAATTAAGTTGCTTAGCAATCAGGTAACTTGTCTCTGTCCCACAGATAACCAGTCAGTGGCTGAGCTGGGATTTGAACACTGGCAGTCTCATTCCAAAGTCTAGGCTCTCAGCCCTGAGCAATCAACTATCTGTCGTACAGCCTTGGCTGTTTTGGGTGACAGTTATGCAATTGGGCTGATGGGTCCTACAAGCCTCAGCTGCAAGCACAGGAGCCTAGGTGACACTAGCTTGGAGGCTGTCCAATGAGATGAGACAGAAAACATCACAGTGCACACTGCTGGAAGTCCACTGAGAATGAAACAGGGTTGTCTTGCCATCCAAGATCTATCCATTCTCAGGACTGACTCAGAGGTCACATTCCAGGCAGTGCTGGGCCCAAACTGGTGTGCTGGAGCTGGCCGTGGTGCTGACCCGAGCCTGCACAGGCCCCAAGGGGCAGGCCAGTATCAACAGCCCAGACACTGGAGTAATACTCAAACTCCACACATAGGTGTTTCCATAGTTTGGCCTAGAAAAATGTATGGCAGCTTTCCTGTAATTCCTAAACTGCCTTTCCCACCCCACACAACACTAGGAAGGGCCTTCAAGCATCCTATGGAGCCAAGCATAGAGATGGACAGCTGCTTGGAAAAGCCACTCAGAAACTGCCAAAGAGAGCAGTATCTATTTCCAAGGCTTGTGGGGCTTTCTCCTTCCTCTAGAAAGTAGTATTTAGGGGGAGGGCACTCAGACAAACAGCAACTACTTCCCTAGACATACAGAGACAGGAAAGGACATTGTTGTAGCACAATTTGTGGGGTACATGAGGAAGCAGGGCTCTCATGACACTCAGATGCCCAAACAAGGGGCTCTGGGTCCAGCTGAGACCTCTGCAGCCACACTTTAACCCTACGACACATCCCAAGTCCCTCATCCTACCCTCTAGTTTTATTCATGTCTCTGAATATGACTGTAGGCATTCTATGTCCAGGCTGAAGACTTTTTTCATATTATAAGTGAGTCTGTTGGACTTCACACCAAAGACAATTCTGAGAAATGAGTCTCTACAAGCACCTCCCTCTTGTATCATGACCTACATGCCTTCTTACCTTCGCCTGTTCCCTCTGTTCTAGCTATGTTCCGGGATTCTCAAAGCTACTTCTGGGAGGCTCTCCAACTCTTTTTTGGCCTGGAGCCACAGCTGAACTCCAAGGTGGCCCCTCATAAGACCACCAAGGAGATAAATGCAACTGAGGAGAAGATGGAGGCAACTGGAAAGAGGAAACATAGTGATGCTTTGGAAGGTGATAAGGTCTTGGCCTCTGGAGAGGCATCCAGAAACATGGAAGTAAGTGAGGAAAACATGGAGCAAAGTGACGACTTAACCACATCAGAAGATTCAGATGTCCTGGCTCAAGAAGAGCTATCTGGGGAGATGAATGCAACCAAGGAGAAGATAGAAGATACAAAGCGGGATGACATGTTGGAAAAGATCTACTTGAAGAGGGTGATCAGTGCCAGTGGGACCATCCTGGTCACATTCGTAGTGCTTGGCCACATCTATTTTGCCTAAAGCAGCTCAAGCCTGGGGTGGCTGGAGGGCACCAAGGCTGCTGCCTTTCCCAGACTTTCATCAAGAAAGAGATGAAGCATTTCCTCCCAGGAGACTCAAAGATATGGGGTCAACACTTATGCCAATGATTGAAAATGCTCTCTCAGTGTCATGCATCAAATGGCACCAGCCACAGGGGCATGAATTTTGTGGAATGCTTGTTCTGACTTTTGTTCCTTCTTCTATTTATATACATTAATTTTCATAAAGCCAATCTTACATATTCCTCAGACATTTAAATTCCAGTTGGCTCTGGAATATACTGCTTTGGATTTGGTTTGCTCATCTTTTGTTGAGTTTTTGTGTCATAAGGAAAATAGGTCTGTAGTTGTCTTGATTTCTTTGGTTAAAGGATCAGGGTAGTATTAGCCTGGTATTCTTCCCTGGAGACATGTAAGGGTAGATGTTCAGTTGGCTACAAGAGACCGGAATTCAGAAGAGAGACTGGGACTACAGTCCCAGATTTGGAGGAGCGAGCAGAGGGCAGACCCAAATAGGAAGCTGAGCCAGGTAGGAAAGTGGTAGGTGAGGCCCACAGCCAGGAGGATGAGACTGCAGGAAAAATGAGAGAAGCAAGGGCCTAAAACAAAGAAACATCAGCACTACTGGTCATGAAGCAAAAGAGGATTTCATAACCAAGACCAAGAACCTAGGGTCTGTGGCAGGAGTGGAGCCATCCTGCTATAGGTTGAGACAGGATTGGGATGTGTATGAAGCCCCTGGAGTACCTGCCCTTCCTGAAGGAGAAAACTCCATCTGGGCCCAGGACCCAATCCCTTTCAGACCAAGGCAAGGGGCCTACTTGGGACACTGTCTTAGTTATTTTTCTCTCATTGCTGAGACAAAATACCTGACACCCAATGTTGAAACGGGAAAGGTTTATTTGGCTCACAGTTCGTAAAGGTTTCAGCCCATAATCAGCTGGCTCTAAGGCAGAGTGGCACACGGCAGAGGGGCAACAGCTCATGGCAGTGGCAGACAGCAAAAGTAACAAGACCAAAAGGGAGAGAGGGGGACAAGCCTCTTTCTGTCCCTTACATTACATCTACTGGGATTAGGGTGGTGCCAGTCCAATCAGTGGACTGATGTAGCAGTCACCCACCCTTTATCCCAGCATTGCACCATGAATCAATCACACCTTCTAGATTCAGCCACCTCTGAGGAAAGCAACTCTATGTGTGCATAAGGTTTGGGGGGCACAACTAGACACAAACCATAAAAGACACAAACTTTTCTGTGTTTTCTCTGAGAAACCTAAGAGTCCCTGGGGCTCACTGAAAGGACTACAGGAAGGGGCTCACCTGGGACTCTGATTCTGCTAATAATATCTATTCTAAGAACTCTTCCCAGAATCAACTCCTAATCTTTTCCTGGTTGGTAATAGAGGGAGCCTCAAAAAGTTCCCTGGGGGAAGGTAAAGGCTCTAGCTTAGCCCCAAAGAAAAGGCCCAGTCGGGAAGCTGAGCTCTGCCTCCCTACTTCCACTAGAAGAGGTCAGAACCACTGCTTCTCCCCCAAAACTAGAGAAACTCTCACTTGGTCAGACCAGACGGGGCGGTTTGGAGATAGAGGGGCTCTCCCAACCACTCCCCCAACCTGATTCCCAGGCCTCAGTCTTCCTAAGGAGGTAAAATCACAGGTAGAGGCACAGACGGAAGGCAGGCTCATAAAAGGGCTACCCTGAAGCTGACAGGGTCAAGGAGAGAGGAGATGGCACAGTGGGCTTTAGGATGGCCCAAGAGGGGCACACTCCAGTGACTTCCCTGGTTTGGAGAAGAATGTAGCTGTGTGAGGGGAAGACCTTAACGAAGAAATTGAACTTACGACTGTCCTAAGTGTTCAGCCTTAAAGGAATCCCTTATGACTGACTCACCCTCTCTAGGGAGAGTCCACATCAGGCCATATCTTTCACCTTCCTTCCTGTTACCCAGTGTAGGAAGGCAGAAACAGTGGCTGAACAGGGCATTCATGAGGGTGCTCAGCAGGGTCACCCCAGCTGCACCTCACAGGCCTGATGACTCAAGCTTCCCAAGCTTGGCTAATACCTAGCCCAGCTCTGTTCCAACTTCCAACCATCTCCCTGCCCCAACCCTTGTCCTTGGAGGGCTCAGACTTGTGCTGCCTGGAACCTGGTCCTTCTGGGGATGGGGTTTCCCCTTTGACAGGAAAGAAAGATGTGATCATGTTCCAGGAACATAAAGAACATTAGGACCCAAGACAAAGAGATTCAACCTATTTATTTAGGTATGGAGGTGGCTTATCAGGTAAGAGGTTCAGGGTTTCCACTCAATCACTTTGATGGCAGTCTGGGCTGCCCGCCTTACAGTCTGGTTGTTATCTGACTCTAGGACACGGAAGGTAGGCACTTGGGCCTGCAGGCGCTTGCGGCCCTCAGGGGCCTCAGCCAGCATGGTGAGGGCCTTGGTAGCATTCAGGCGTACCTTGGTCAAGGGTGAAGTCAGCAGCTTCAGGAGAGGGTCGATGGCGTCTGCATCCAGGGCCGCATACTTCCCTGCAGGTCATCAACAGTAGGTGTTTTAGCCAGCCAGTTTGAGGGAGCCTTCCTCCTAGTCCCCTCCCGACTGTGTGGTCTCAAAGGAGACCATGCGCCCACCCTTCTCTCACTCCATCTCTCTCATACTCTTCAACTGAATCCAGCCTGGGGACTAGACCTGGCCCATAATCTCCTACCCTCCCAGCCCCCTAACTGGCTTCATTACAGGGATCTAATTCCTGACCTGCAATTAGTTCTCACAAAGCATCACAAAATGGCCTTTTTAAAATGCAAAGCCAATTATTTATGTGGCAAATATTTTGTGAACAAATATTTTGCACCTGGCACAAAAACACACATAGTAGGGCTAGAGGTCTACTCAGCACTCAGAGTATTTGCCTAGCATATGTGAGGCTTTAGGTTCAATTCTCAGCACAGCACAAACAAACAAACAAACAAAAAAACCAAGCACATGGTTCTTGCCCTTGCAGCACTAATAGACATTTACTGTGTATGAGATGCTCTCTTTCACCTTTTGCCAGCAAGGGCTGCTATTAATTAACACTCCCCTTTGCTGTGAAGGCCTCTCAACTCTAGCCTCCTAATTACCCTATGCTTTGGGTCAATTTGCAAGTCCTTCCCAGAGAAGACTTGGCCCCATCATGTGTCCCACAAAATGCTGCACTTCTCCATGCCACTCTTTGTTCTACCTCTCCTGCCACTGCATTCCCATTGTGCAGCCCAAGGCAAGGCCTGTACCAGGGGCTCAGAGACTCTCAGCTAGAGTACCTGCTGGAGTGTAAATGGCTTCACATCCCTGGCTTCTGGGCGCTGTGTCTCTGGCTAGTGCCTGAATCTACACAAGCTCCCTGGCCTTGCAAGTGTTCCCATAAGAAGTCTGAGCTGAGATACCCCAAGATGAATATTCAGGGGCCTCCATCATGCTGTCAGCATTCTGACTGCACAGTGGAAAGATGGACTGTAGACCCTAAGAAGACCTCAAGTTCTGTTTCTCTGACTAAAGTTCTACCATTCTGGTCCAGTATGGAGTTTCTGAAAGAATTTGTCTTTGGGAGGGTTTGTAGCATAATGATTGTGAATCCAAGGTACAGAGAGTTCTCCATGGAACAAACCAGAAGTACATACCACAGGGTTGGTGCAGGTGAGTATAGGCCTTTGGCAAAGGTCAGACAACTTTCAGAAGGTCTAAGGGTCAGAAGAGCATACCATAGCCCAGATGGTGAGGTGTGGAAACTAGCCAATGTCTGTTCCCCCAGCCCAGGGTTGGGTGACATGAAAGCCTGACTCACTGGGAGTCCAAAGCTGGGCCTTGGGGAAACAGATTTCTGTAGTCTTATTGTTCCCCTCCCCAACTTGAGAAAAATAATTACGATCAAGAAACATAGAGTCAAAGACAGGGTTTGCTTAGCCCTCAGGATAACAGAGTCATGGATTACAAACTAAGCAATCTCAGAATCACTTCATAGCTCACAGAGGGAATGGATCAGAGGTGGGAATTCAAGGCACAGGGAACAGCTTGCTATGAATGCAAGTGACTGATGAGAGGCCACAAGCAGCCTGTGCCCAGGAAGAAGACAGAGGGCTGAGCTTCGAACGAAACCTCAAAAGGACTTCCGTGACAGACCAAGAAAAGGATTTTGATGGTGCTTGGAGGGTTGGGTGTGAGAGGTCAATATATATTTAGATCTCTAAACAGAAGGACAAGATTTGGAAAGCACACAATTGCTGGCATGCTAGGAGGCTCATTTTCCCCTCCTGTTTGGAGCCATCCAGCTTCAGGCATCCCGAGGAGGTCACCCTCAGCTTACCTTCAGTGGTCACCGTGGCATACATCAGGGCTCCAGCAGCGTTGGCCTGAACTTCCCGTTGCTGGTCTTTCAGAAGATGGACCAGGATGGGGATGACATCATACTGCCTCACCTGGTTCTTGCCCTCCAAAGGGATGCTGAGGCAGAAAGGAGACAATTGAGGCCTCCATTTAAGGAGGAAGGAAGAAGTAAGCCCCAAGAATGCCCAACAGGGGCACAAAAGGAAAGGATTTATTTTAAAACTATTTTGGTGGCCCAGGACTGGGCTAGGACAGGCACCAAGGTACAGAAGAGTGTACGAGTGTGACCTGCTGCCACTGAAGGTGAGACCAGTGGTCCAGGGTGCAATGGAGTCTTTCCCTAAACCATCACTCAAAAAGAAATGAAATGTATCTTCCTGGCCCTAAAGACCTGAAAGATGATTGGTCAGAAATGCTCTTTGGGCCTGAGTCAGACCACACTTATAGAAATAGAGGCCTCTAGGGAGAACTCCAAATGGAAAAAAATCCAGAAGTTAGGGAAGCAAAGGGGCCCCAACTAAGATGATGTAGCCACAACCCAAGCAACAGCTATGGGGGGTGAGTGAGTCACTCATCTTTGAGGACAAGGGAACCAAGGTCAGGAAACTGTGCTTCCTTAGTTCCCAAGTCATATCCCATGTGACTTTGAGCAAGTGAGTTTGCTCCCCTGTAAAGGGAGACATGTCCTCCCTCAAAGAGTTGTCTATGCATGTAATTTACAGACAATGCCTGAACATGTAAGTACTTAGTGACTCCTGGCTATCGTTGTTATCACTGGTATTCTACCACTCACCTTTCTCATAGAGAAAAGTGACCAGCCAGTTGGTTTCTTGCCCAGGATACAAGGTAAGAAAGAACTTTCTGGGACACAGGATGCTCTAAGGCCAATGGGAAAGTGGTCACCCTAATGGAGAAGGTCCATTTCTATCCCAGCACCCTTCTTCCCCAGGGCACATCAGGACAGGGAAAGGAGCCCAGAGTAGATGCCCTTGGACTCTGGTGCAGGCCCGGCTGAGATAAGGCCCAATTGTCTTATCTTGGCCTCTGCAGAAGTCCAGGGGTACAGCCACTCAGTCCAGCATAGACTGGGCCTCACCTGATGGCAATGAGCACCCGAGCAGCCTTGCTACGGATGTTTGTGTTGACGCTAAGGAGCTTCTGCTTGAGAAAGGGCACAGCACGGCTGGCCAGTGCTTCAGTGGCATCTTCCTGCAGGCATGGGGCCAGTGTGTCCAGGATGAGTTCCTGGATGTCCTCCTCCTCCCTTGGCAGCTTCCACACCAGTGAAGGAATCAGGCCACCATTGATGATCCCCTGAGCCCCTGCAGGATAAAAAAGGGTACTGTGGTGGAAGGGAGCGGCCACCCTTCTCCATGCTGATTGGTCTAGATGGGTGTGGTGGTAGTTAACAGGAGAACTTGGCAAGGGGCCTGAGCAGCCATCAGGAGACTGTGGGTGCAGTCATATCAGGAGCTGGGCTGGAGCTGACAGTGAAGGCCCCAGAGGTCATAAAACATGCCAGCCTTTGGTCACTGTACCTTAGGAACATCAGCCATAAACAGGCATCCAGGAGCCTGAGAGACAGAAGTAACTCTTAGGAGAGCCTGGCAGCTCACTCCCACAGGCCCAGGCACACTAAGAGAACTTCCTTCTTCCTTGCCTTGCCCAGAGTGGTAAGGAGCCATCCAAGAGCCCCTCCTATCCAAAACATGTCCAAATCCACTGGAGCCCCAAAGCTGGTTTGGCTGGCCCCTGAGAAGAACTTGAAATGGAGGGGGAGCTAGAGACCTAGGGTGGAGGTAGAAGACACAGGTTGGTGTCATCTATCCCAAAAAAGAGCTGTGTCCTGAACCAAAGGTGACAGGAATCCACAAGTCTTAAAGGGACCTAGGGCCTCAAAAGAAGGAGAGTTCTACCTGCAATAGCTGTAGAACAGGTACTAGGAGAAAGCACAGTGAGACAAGACTTCCCCATAAATGACCACACCTTGTACCCTGCAATTCTTTCTAGGGAATGTCTGATTGTGGCTACTGGGGGCTGTGAAACCAGAACCCCAGCTCAGGCAGCATGTTCAGAGACCAGGATCTCAGAACAGGCCTCCTGAGTTATGGAGATGAGGATGGAGCAAAGAGCAGCTCTTCCCCAAGACGAGGATGGAGCAAAGAGCAGCTCTTCCCCAAGACATGCAGGCCACCTGCCACTACTGTGACCAGCCCCCTCTTTGGCCTCTCCAGCAGCCCACACTGCCTACTGTGAGACCATCTACAGCCCTGGGGAGGTGGCCACCAGCAAATACCTCTCTCCCACCCTCCCCAGCTAAATCCTCTAATTTACTCCAGAGAGATAAATAAACAGGTTAATTAGCCTAAAGGTCTCTGAGTGCCAATTAACACTAGGGATTCCCTCTTTGAAGACATCACCCTAGCCTCCCTTCCTTACTCCCTGAAGACATCAAATGGCAGGTGCCTGGGGTGAGGAGGTGGTGAGGCAGGACAGGGTATTCGGTGGTTCTTATTTTCCCTTCCCCATGTTCCTTTATGTGTAGCAGCTTCCAGAGTTCCTGGTCTGCTTCTCATATCGGGTGTTTAAATGGAGTAGCTAGCTTTGCCCCATTGCTTTTTGGAGCACTCAGGACAGAGGGAAAGCGGCTTCCTGTTGCTTCAAGTGGTTTGGGCTTTGTTTTTTAAAATTTAATATCCACAGACTTTCAAAGAAGTCTAGGTTTGACTCCTAAAATGTATCCTTTCTCAGTTGTGTATCCTGATAGAACCTCTCTGATCCTGGTTTGCTTAATGCTGAAATGAGTTTATCTGGTGGGTTGTTGCATAGTACCAATGAAAGCCGAAAATCAACTGACTAGGGCCTCATTTGCACCTGGATCTAAGCTTCCCAGGAAATTCCAGGGACACACATGCCGCTGTTGGAGCTACCAGGAGCCACTGTCAAAGCTCGGAGTGACACAGGCAGAGGGAAGGAGGGAAAGAGAAAGTTGCAGTCAGAAAAATCACAATGTTAGAGGTGATTATGTCCATTACTCCTCCTTTCCTTGGTAAAGAAACTGAGGCCCAAAGAGGAAGCTTGAATCCCTAAGGTCACACAGCAGATGCAGGCAAACCCAGGGTCTTCAGTTCCTTGAGTTCTGTTTCTCAGGCATCTGCTTGGGCTCCTGCTCGTAGAAATACTCATCACTGGGCCCTGGGTTCATTTTGAGACAGAGGGAGAAGATTAAAAATAAAACGCGTGCCGGGTGTGCCTTTCTGCTCGTTCACTTTGCTTTTCAGCTAAAAGGAAAGTGGCGGGCCTGGCTATTTATAACTAACCCAGATTCACATGGTTTGTTCAAATGGGGGCCAACCACATAGACCCCAAGGAAACCAACTAGAGAAACTCACTCAATTGCCACAGCCTGAGGATCAGGGCAGGGAGGGCAATACAGGTAGGGAACAGAGAAGAGCCAGATAGAACAGAGTAGCACCCATACAGAAGAGGCCTTTAGCAATCAGCAGCCCAGATATGAACGTGACACTCCCACCCCACACTGGGGAAGTAGGAGGACTAGTAGGAGTCAGCCAAGGTCAGGTCATTATGGAACAGGTTGCCACATGCGTAGAGGAGGAATGTCAGGGTCCTGGATGCTCTAGAAGTACAGGAAGGCAGACCCAGGGAAACTAGGCCTCACAGAGGTGAAAGAAAGTCTAAGTGGGCAGAAAGATACAGGGAGCAGCATGTGTGTCAGGGGAAGGGGCGGGACCTCCAAAATGGCCTCACTGTTGTTTAGGCCAGAATGGGCTTAGTGGTTGAGTCAGAAAGTCCCACCAGGATTGAAGTTAATAGATGCCCTAGGCATGGAGCCACCTGCAACTGAGGCTTGCTCCTTTCCTGGGAGACGGGTTGACACCATTTCACTGTCCCTGCTGAGTTGCAGAAGTACCTGGTGGCTTCAGTCATCAGGTCCCTAACTGTTGTCTCTAGTCCTATTCTTCTGGCCAGTCAGGACTCAGGATGCAGTGCCGGCCCCCAGGTTCTGGCCCCAGTTCTACCCTCTCCTGCCCTGGAGTAGGTATCGTTTATCATCTGGCAACCTGGGTCCACCTCATAGTGACCCACCTATCCAGCTTTAGCCTTGTCTGGCACCATGCCCTGGACTCCAGGCACTGTCACCCACCTGCACTTATTTTTGCTTATGAATGTGCTTCTGTGTCCTCAGCTCTCTTGGCCTCCCAGTAACACACAACATGGCTAACTGCTTCTTCTTCTTCCTCAAGACACTCTTCTGGCAGCTTTAGGACCATCTACTGCTTCATTCCCACATCTTCACCTGCTCTTCCATCTTCTTAGCAAATGCCATCCCTTCCACCAGTGGCTTCCCTCACTACGATTCACTCCTTTGCCCCTACCTTCTTCTGTCTTCTCCCTTCCCGTGGAAGAGTACAGAGCACCCTGCTAACTGTCTCAACACTGTCACCTGACACACTCCAGCTGCAGTGGGCCCTATGCTAAACTAGGCCTCACAGATTGGCTTCTTTACTTTTTAAAACATTTTTTTTCTGAATTGACTAGTTAATATTTTTGGTATTTGATTATGCCCCATAGCACAACTCACATTGTTTGTGGGACCATGCTTAGTATAAATAAATATGAAACAAAAACTTGTTGTCTATCTTCTCATTTAAACAGCTGTTACAATTCATCAATGGCTCTTAGGCCAACATCCCTAATCTTACTGGAAGACCACCAGCCACATGTGACTATACTCATGCTGGACTTCTCTGGGTTTTCCTCAGGTTCCTTCACGTCTAGTATCATCCCAAATTTAAATCTCCTGTCTCTCCAAAACCTCATCACTGGCCACTTCCTCTCCTGCAGTAGCCTCAGCCCAAGCATCTCTTCTTTCGGGACTCCGGCCCAGTACTCAATTCTTCCCCTGCCAGAGGGCCTCAGAGCCCCAGGGGGTTGACTTCAACAGCCTCAAGTGATACAATGTCTGATTATTGCTCTGCTTTTAGCACAAGGGTCTAATAGGAAGGGGCCAGGTTTGAATCCTAAAACTACTGCTACAACTATGCCCTGAATGAAAAAGGCCATCAGTAAATTACTGCTGAATGAATGAATACAATCATTAGTTTGACACCAGGTGAGCCAACTCCCTCACTTTGAAGTGATCACCAGGGTCAGGTCAGGGAGGCAGCAGTCAACCCCAGAGGACCTCTCCAGGGGTTAACCTCTGTTCCTGTGGCTGGAATGTTATAGAGTGTTATCTTAGTTTTGCATCTTCCCACCCTGGAGTAAGGTACTGTGGATCCTCATCTGGCAACCTGGGCCAGATGCATCTAGGTTTGCCCCTTTAGCAGCTGTCCACTAATCTCAAGCCTGCAGTAGAAACTGCCTCTGCCCATCCCTGATTATGTGCTAATGCACATTTCCTATATATATTAACCCTCAAAATTACTCTAAGACAGACATTTTGACATATGAGGAAAATGAGGCTCGGGCAGTTTCCACAGCTGCTATTTAGTACTAAGGGGCAGGGGCCTGGCCTGACACAACTTTGTGGGATGGCAGTTAGGCACACATAGTAGCCCTTCAACTACTGGCCAAATTACTTAGTTCACATTGGCCACTTCCAAGGAGCAGTATGCCACAACTAGGTTGGCCCCAATAATGTCCATAATGAGTATCTGCCCTGTCAGTAGTACCTTCATAAGTGGACTGTGACCCTAGGATATGTAGTGCAATAGTCTCCATTTCATAGCAGAGTAAACATTCCAGGGAAATTATGCGATGATTTCTTGGGGACAGCGGGACCAACTGGCAGAGCCCAACCCTTGCTACTGCCTTCCAACCACAGACTTGGGCTGGAGCTGAAAACCCATCAACTTCTGACAAAGACCAGTTCCAGTGCTTCTGTTCAATGAATGGGGTGATTTAGGAAATCTGACTATAAAAATGTAAAGTAACAAGCAAGGAGTTCGCTGGAACAGCACCTGCATTTTTCCAGAGATGCTTTAAAATGCACAGCTTCGATTTACAAGGATAAAAACAAAAACAAAAAAAAAGACAATAGCATTAATGTACTGATGTTCCGGCCAAGTCTTTTAAGCACTGAAGTGAAGTACTTACTCCTGGCCCTGAGGCCCACAGATGGGCCTCTTGAAACTGAAATTTGGCAGCTTGCACTCAGTGCATTTTGCAGAGGGTCCAAAGTCGCCAGTGAGGGGCTGGCCTTCACCGAGCTGGCTTCCTCCTGCTTCTCTGGGCTAGGGGCCAGCTCCTAAGCCCTTCTTCCTTCCAAGGCAACCTTTCCGTGAGTCAGGATTGCCAAGGATCCTGAAAGCACGCTGAGAATGAACGCAGTAGAAATGAATAATACCCCCTCCCATTCCGCACAAACCTCACTGGTGTGAATCTTAAGATGTGCAAAAGCCTTTCACATGTCCTAGAGGACTGTCGAGACAACCCAAGAAAGCAACTGCCACTAACCCCAAATAGGATAGGTGAGGTTACTCGGTTGCAGAGTTGAGGGACCAACCTGAGTTCGAATCGGATTGCGAAAAGGCGAGCTGGGACCAACAGTGGTGAAGGAGCTGGGGCTACCACTGCTGTGAGGGCCGATCGCCCTGGCAGCAAGAAGCAGCCTCGCTGGATGGGCGGCAGTGCCTCTACAAGCAGCATAGTCCTCAGGATGCTGGCGCGGGCAGCTTGTGCAGGACTGCGGAGCGCGCCGAGTCGCGAACCCGCCCCTGTCTGTACCCATTGGATTTCCGGTGCGTCCGTCAGCAGCTCCGTCCCAATAGGCGACGAGCCGGCGCTAGGGGCAGGGAGGAGGTGCCAGGCGCCGGGTGCTCGGCGGGCGTGCAGCAGGCCCCCCACCGCCCGCGGTTGGCCTGGCAACGTGCTGCGCTCGCGGCTCCGCCCCCTGCCGGCGGCGGCGCGGCGTGGGGCGGGCGGACCCACGGGCGGGCGGCGGGCGGCTCCGGAGGGCGGGCGGGCGGAGGGAGCCAGGCTGGCCGGAGTGTGTGCGCCGCCCGCGGTCCGGTCACGTCCCCGCGCGGGCGCCGCCGCCCGCGTCGTGCGGAACGAGGGCGCCGCGGTCCCGCGCTCGCCGCCCCGCCCCACCCAGAGCAGCTCGGCAGATGCACTGTGGCGCGGCCGCGAGGTAAGTGAGCGGACCCTCAGCTGGAGCGCGCGCGACTGAGCCCCTGGGGTCGGGGGCGCGGCCGGGGCGTCCACCCCACCCCCACCAGGGCCCCGCCCGGGCCTTTGTACTCGGGCTCCATCTGGGGTGGGGGCGCCATGGCAGGGATGCCCTGCCAGGGTGGAGAACAGCGAAGGCGGAGTTGGCTGGGAAGGTGGGTAGGGGGCGGCCCTGGGCAGGGCAGGTGCGGGGGAGAGAGACGCGCCGGGCTGAGGATTCTGCAGGAGGGGGCGGTGGGCAGAGGGCACGGGGGATGTCGCGCGGGGCCGCCAGGCGCCCTTCCCAGAGTCGCCGCTAGTGCGGAGCTCCAGCCCGGCGACCTGTGGGAGCGGCGCTGAGGCGGGGTCTCCCCCTGGGGGTGCGGGGAGGAGACGACCCCGGGTGGCCAGAGCGGCGGCGTGTGGCCTCGGCTGAAACGGAAGAGAGGGCCCCCGAGGCCTGGGCCCGGGAACGGACCGCTCGCAGTTTTCGGTCATTGCTCTTGCAGCGAGTGGAGCAAGAGATGAGTATCGACCTGCTGCGATTGTAATATGTTCCCGGCTCAATATTTTTTCCCTTAAAAGGCGGTGGGGGTTTTTGGAGGAGGGGTGTTAGGGCCTCGGGACTGGGGCTCTGTATATTGCGGTTTATCCTAGGGGAGCTCTGCTTTTTTAGCGCGGTGCTGAGCCTGTCTGGGTGACGATGGCAGGAATCCGCCTAGGCCGAGAATCGGGGCTCCTGTTACAGAAAGGAGGGAATGGGAAGGCGGTGCTAAGCAAAACCGGGGTTCCCTGGAGTCTGAGTCTCAGGGTGGAGGGATCTGCCTGGTAGCCGAGGTTTGCCTGGCTTGGGGAGGTGGCTGAGCCCTTGCCGGCTCCTTTCTACCCAAGTGATTTTCCTGCCTTGGGGATCTAATCCTGCTGCCCTCATCCCTGTCTGGAGGAAGCTCATTGGCCAAATTCAATTAAGCAAATATTTACTGGGTGCTTGTTCCTCCAGGGCCTGGTGCTGGGGTGGATAGGGTGGGAGTGGACAGGGTCTGCCCTCCCAGGACTGATTCGTCTCCCCCGAGAGGAAAGTCACCCATGCTAAGATAACCCCCCCTCCAATGCTAGTGCAGGGATCTTGGGAGAGGACTCAGAGAGGTGCCACAAGCTAGGGTCAGACCAGCCTGTGGGCAATGTGACATTTGAACTGGAGCTTGAAGGACATGGGCACAGTTGGGGTGGGTTATTATGGGCAGAGGAGTGAGAATAGGCAAATGCACAGAGGTGCACTTGGACAGTTGGGTCTGGTAGGAGCACAGAGTGTGCTTAGGAAGGAATCAGCGGTGTGGTGGGAAAAGCAGGTGAGGGGTTTATGGGACTAGGGAGCCAAGGAGTGGATGAACCCATGGCTTGTTAACTGTAGCAGTCTTGATAGTGACAGCAGTGTGCTGGTCTATAAAAGGCAAGCAGTTCCATGACTCCTTGAGCTGTAGTGGGCTTGGGAAAGACCCTCTAGAGAGGGCTTCTTGCAGCCTGGGGATGCCCTTCTGGTAACCTTGTCCCTTGGGCAGGGCCAGGGCATGGGTTACTTACCCACCCAGCTTCCTTAGCCAGAATGGAGCTTGCCTGCTTTGGAGAGAGTGTTTTAGCTGGTGACTCTGTGCCTTTGGGCTGTGGTCATTTGAGAGGAGTAGCCATCTAGGGGCCAGTGGGAGTGCAAGGGCAGACCATACTTAGATGAAGTAGTGAGCCTTCTTGTCTAGGGTTGATGAGATGTTGGTGTTTGGTTTAAAACTCTTTCTGTGTGTTCCTGTAACAGATTCTGATTTTCTGAGACAGGAGGTAAATAAGACATAGGTCTTCCCCCTTGAAAGGCCGATATCACCTTCTGTCCTAGATGTGCTTCTGGGGATGTTTTTGCTCTTCCTCTGAAGGAGCTCTTTCTTACTCATCTTGGTAGTATGCCCACCCTGCTAAACACACACACACACTCACAGAGAGAGAGAGAGAGAGAGAGAGAGAGAGAGAGAGAGAGAGAAGTGAGTGCACACTCTCAGCTTTGGCTGAGGCCCACAGTATTGCAGTGAGAATAGGACCTGCCTCCCCTTAGGGGTATGTGGTCAGTGCTGGGCAGGATGAAGCTGCTTTGCTCCCTCCCTCCCTCCCAGCCCATTCCAGCTGCCTACTGTGAGGCTCTGGGATTGAGACACAGGGAATAGAGTCCTCCTGATTCCAGCTTCTCGGACCTGCTGTTTTCCCAGGAAGAAAGGTGCTTTCGTCTGGCCCTTGGGAACTTCCAGGATGAGTCCAGGAACATCTAGGTAATTAGATGAACTTGGCTGCCCAGGACCCCTGCCCGGAGACCACTGGGATGAAGAACCTTCCTGCAGAAATAATGCCAAATGCCAGGGTAGGCTGGCCTTGGACTTAGGAGTATGACCTTAACCTAGCCATTTAGTTGTCTGATGTGAGAATTTGGATAACAGCATGTGCTACTTCCTCCCATGAAAGCAAGGAAAAGGCATTCCAGTGTTAACAGAAACTAGCCTCAGAAAATCCAAGATACTGCATGACTGAAGAGGCACACTCCCTGCCACCAACCACAGCTGGCTCACAGGAACTATGGAGAGACAGATTAGCCTGCTGGTCTTCTGAAGCCCCAGGAAGGAAACCTGGAGTACTCTAGCCACAGGGGTATCCTGTGAGCCCTGTGCTTGATCAAAAGGTACTTGAAGGGAAGTGAACAGAGGCATCAGGACAGACACCAAGAGTCAGCTGCAGGCAAGAGCCGCTAGCAGAGGTCTTCCACAGGTTGGACAGACTAGGAGGGGCCCTGGAGCACCCTGACTATCCCTACCCTCATTCACAGTGGTGAGGCAAGAACTCCAATGTAGGCTTTAGAAAACTTGAGGTCAGACCCTAGTCCCACCACCCCTTGATCTAACCCTCTCCCCTCAGTCGTCTTGTCCTCATCTGTAAACGGAGCCAAGAGTGTCCTGCCTTGTCTTCATACCAGCCTGCCCATGCATTTGGCCCCCTTGGGGGTGTCCACAGTGGCAGGGGAGGTGCTTCACAAAATTGAGCTAGCAGACTGTCTGATGATCCTAGAGCACATGGGAGGAGACACTAGCCCTCCGAGGAGCAGAACCGTGCATAGTGCCTTCATTCTTCAGTTAGCTAATATTTATCAGTACCTACCACATGCCAGTCACTGTGCTGACAATAACACACAAGTCACTGAGTACAGGTGGATAAGTACATGCTGTGTAGAACACTAAAGCAGAAGGGGAATGAGGTGCCTGTATGGGGTGAGACTTGGTGCAGTGCCATGGAGAAACACAGGAAAGTTGTATGATGACCCAGGGAAAGTACTCAGCAGAGGAACGGCAAGTGCAAAGGCACTGAGTGAATGCAACTGGACGCCCTACTAGAAGGCCAGGCAGCTGGAACCCAGTGCAGGGGCTAGGTGGGGCAGGCTCCAAGCTACCCACCAAGGTGGAAAAACCTGAGCAGATTTAGAACAGAAGGGCAACTTGAGCTGATTTAGGCTTTAAAGGATTTCTGCTGCTGCAGGAGAGTAGACTGGACTGGGTCAGTGGCAGTAGGGGTTAAGACCAACATTCCAGGCGAGGCAGTTGCTGACCCATTGAGGTGTGAGCAGTAGTGGTGATGAGCGGTGGTCAGATGAGAGACTTGCTTTCAAGAGTAGCAGATTAGGACTACTGGTGGAGAAAACACAAGCGGAATTTCAGGTTTTTGAATGGGCAAGACTCCTTCATGAGAGAAAATCATCTAAAGTCATGTTTTTGCTCACAGTAAGCAGAGAGAAGAGTGAAGCTAGAGGCTGGAGTCGTTGGCATCAAGATGTGAGGAAAGCAAGGAACCAGCTGAGGTCACTTGGGGATCAAAGGTGGGTGGGACCAGTAGGGGCCAGGCTGAAGACTGAGGTTGGCAAACACTATGATGATGGCCCCCTAGAAGGTTGGAGAAAGAGGCATTCCAGGAGCATAGGACCTCTGTGTCAAGCACTGTGGCAGGCAGGGGGTTCCTAGGAATTGGACAGCATGAGCAATTCAGGCTGCACAATTTATGGGGCCTCTGTCAAGAAATTACAGTATTAAGTAACTGGGTGTGATGGTACATGCCTGTAATCCCAGCATTCTGGGAGGCTGAGGCAGGAGGAGTGCAAGTTTGAACCCAGCCCAGGCACCTTCGCGAGACTGTATCTCAAAATAAAAAGTAAGTAAAGGGTTAGGGATGTAGCTTGGTACAAAAGCCCTGGGTTCAATCCCCAGTACCACCACAAAAGAGAGAGAGAAAGAGAGAGAGAGGGAGGGAGGCAGGGAGGGAGGGGAAGAGAGAGGGAGATCTGTAAACATTTTAAGATAGTGACAGCAAAGCATTAAGCTTGACATAGAGCCCTATTGATGGAACCCTGTTCATGGGGACCACCACGACAGTGCTAGGACTATGATGGGCAGTGTGTCATGGTTAGGCCCATGGTTTGCCTGCTGCCTTTGCTCCCTTCTTTTTCTCTTCCTTTCTCTGAGTGGGCAGGTATGCTGTCTTGACCCTCAGGGCCACTACCATTGCTCAGACTCAGCCCATGAACCCCTGGCCTCCTGGCCCTAGAGACCCAAAGTCACACATTCACTGAAGAATTGCCTGCTGTGAGTTGTCATTTTTTGCCTATCTGTGGACCCCCAGTGACCAGCAGCCCCTCAGGTAGTGGGCAGCAAGAGGCACATCTCAAAGTCCAGAATAAGCAGGCGCTGGGCAGGCATGCCCAGCAGCTTTATACAATGGCTTCCTTGAGTTCATCTCTTTTCCACAGAAGCCTGCTACCTCACAGAGGTTTGAGTTATTTGCTTCTAAATTAAGGTATAACTCTCTTTTAGAGATGTCCCTGGAGAATCCATCAAAAAAGTGCTAAGAAGCAAGACTGTTAAAAGCCACAGTACAGGGAGGGGCCTTACAAACAGTGTTAAGCCTGGTGTTCCTTGGAGCAGCCTGGAACCAGAAACACACTCTGTCCCCGAGGGCTCCATCAGGCCTCTCATAGCTGTGCCTGTGCTGATGGGCTGTGGTCAGACCACACCTTTCAGAAAGAGACCCCTGTGCCATAGAGTGGCCCTCCCTGCCCCTGGGAAGGAGGTCTGCCAGGGCCAGGTTCTGGGATGGGGTTTGGTCTGAGCCCTGACCCCCTCAGCAAGGCCTGCCTCTCTGAGTCATGGAGGCCAAGGCCTGCCTTTCTGAGTCATGGAGGCTAAGGTCTTCAGGATGTTGAAGTGGTGGAGTGTAAACTGACGTGCACATTTCCCCCAGAGACCCGATGCAAGCGTTTGTAAGGAGGACACACAAGATCTGCCCTGGATTTTGCAGCCAAATGCCTTCTGGGGACCTAAGTTCCAACCACTGCTGTGGCAAAGGGGCCTGTTTTTACCTCAGTTTTACACCTTGAGGAGATTGAGAACTAGAGAGGTGGGTTGACTTTCCCCAGGACCTCCGTGGGTACAGACAGCCACTACATCTGACTCGCAAGGGCCCAGGGAAGAAATTTAAGACCTTGAGGGCTACCAATGGCCTGGGATAGCCCTGCTTCCTGGAAAAATGGTAGAAAAGGCCTGGCTAGACCTGTTGAGTGGAAGCCGGCAGTGTGGCTATTGCCAGTCCTCAGACTCTGACCCCGGCTCTCGATAGGCTAGTGGGCTGCAGCAAGCCCTGGGCCTTTTCCGTCCAGCCCTTTCCTTTCCTGCTCCAACACCCCTGGTAGAAGCAGCTTGGAGTCGGGGCTCAATCCCTGAGGCCATGTGCCCTGGGACTGATGCTTTTTCCTCTTTGGAACTCAGTTTCCTTTTCTCTAAAATAAGGATTGAGGCCAGGGGTATAGCTCAGTGGCACAGCACCTGCTTGGCAAGTGTAAGGTCCTGAGTTCAATTCCCAGTACCAAAAAAGTAAATAAAATAAGGGTTGAAGCACATGGGCTGCAGGTCCCCATCTTTGCTGACAACTGCTGGGGGCTAAGGGCTCACTGCCAGGTTGGGCCTATAATGCGTGAAATGGGAGGTTGGCTCTTTAAAGGTCATCTTTGCACTTTCTTGGTTTCTGCCTAAAATTGCTCTCCTTCTGCTGCTTAGTCGTTTGTCTCCATGTGTCAGTGTTGAAGGCTGGTCTTCACAGCTGCTCTTCCTTTTCACTCACAGTTCTCAGACAGGGCCACACACAAGTAGGGTCTCCAGATCCTCACACAAGGCCTGGTGGGCCCTCTCTAGAACAGCGTGTGTCTCCACCCACACAGTTCCTGTGCCCCTGCCTGCTGCTCTTATTCCCCTTGGCATTTGCCACGGTTCAACTTTCTGTTTTATTTATCATCTTTATTGTCTCTCTCCTGGGCTTGGATGGAAACTCTGTGAAACAGAGACTTTTTATGTTCACCTCTGAGAACCCAACCCCCAGGGCCAGGAAGTCACTGTGGAGGGGTAATGAGTGTTAGTAAGCACCTCATATCCCATTGAGCCCCTTTCTCATGGAGGGCTGGCATACACTCTCACAGCTCAACCCTGTGCTCCAGGGAGGTGTCTTTGTGCCTTAAAGCATCCAACACAAACTACTCCACAGGTAGCCACCATGAGCTGGACCCCATCAGGCCCAATGATGGTTCACTCTCGAGCCAGAGGTGGGTGGGCAGCCTGGCTTCTCACACTAAATCAGATGCCTCAAGCTGACACATAGTCTCTTAGCAAGGTGGCATGCCTCAGTGGGGCCTTGGTCAGAAGCAGTGGGAATTCACATGCAGAGGTGTGTTTATGGCAATCTATCTTTAAGGGAATGAGACAAGATCTCAGTGGAAGTAAAAAAAAAAAAAAAAAAAAAATACAGTAGCAGCTGAGTGGCCTTTCCACATAGCCCCTGTGCCCCAGGATCAGGGAGCGGCCTGTCAGTTGGGTCAGTGGGGCAGTTCAGTACATGGGAGAACTTTAGGCCCAGGTCAGAGTCCTGAATTTGCCCATAAAGGTGACACTGTTGAAGCCCTCTCACTCCCTGAGCCTTGGTTTCCTCACTTTTTTATTTTTAAAATGTGTTTAACAATGCTGAGGACTGAACACAGGGCCTCACGCATGGTAGGCAAATGCTTTACCACTAAGCTGCACCCCCCAGCCCTCCTCACCTTCTAAGTTGAGGCTCTAGACTGAATCTAGGGTGAATGCAGATAGTTTTCATTTCTTATTCCAAATTTGGTGTGTCTACCCAAGCAACACTGTGCTGACGAGGATTCTAAGACTGTGTTGTAGCTCAGAGTTGATTAGTGATGTCTGCAACAGGTCTGAGAGTTAGGAGGGAGACATTCTGGCCAGTGACTAGCCAGTCTCACTATTGTGCTCTCCCTCTTGGCTAGCAGCTCCAGTTCATCCTCATTTTTTTTTCCCCTTGGAAACACAGACACTGACCTCTGTGAAGTAAGGACTTGCCTCCTTCACCAGCATCTCCCCAGCTGGCACCAGGAGTCCCATGAGCAGCTCGGGTCGCAGTTTATTGAAAATGTCTTCCTATCTCAGCTATTGCCTCTGTCCCTGCAGTGGCCTTCGGTTCAGCCCCCTGCCTGGCCCCTGGCAGCCTTTCTCTGTAAACTGAATGAATGAATAAGCAAGTAAATGAGTGAGGCAGAGACTCATCTGCTTAGCAAGGCCAGGAGGCTTCTGGATATTATAAGTCTCATGCTGAGCTCTCTTCTGCCATGTAACCCCGAGAACCCTGCTTGTATACATGAACCAGATGACCTTGGAAGGATGATCAAGTGACCAAACTACTAAACTGTGTACTTTGGGACTGTGAATGTTGCAGAAGTATGGACAGCATGGGAGAAGGGGCCAGAGGGACCATAGTGGGCCCAGGTGTGTAAGTTCTAGGCTCTATATCTTATAGGGGCTTTTGTGCTTCTGTCTGACCTTGATCATGGAGTGGCCCACTAAGCATCACCAGGAGTGAAGATGAGAACACCTCTAACCTGCTAAGAGGGAAGCTTTAATAAGGTTGGAGAAATGTATACACAGCCCTTGCTGTGGCTCCAGTAGGCCCCAGACCCTCACAGAACAGACATGAATTGGTGGTGGTCCCTGTTTTCCTGCCACCTGTACTGGGCTTTGGTGAGCAGGGCAGGTTGGAGAGGAGGAGCTGAGCTAGAGTAGCAGCAATTTCTACATAAGGGTCTGGTTTTGTGCCTCTTTTTTTCCCTTCCCCACACTACATGGCATTTTCTCTCTGGCCTTAGCTGCCCTAGCTGTTTGTTAGCCTCAGACCTGCCCCACATACCCTTCTTGCTGTTGTGTGACCCTGTGGACCGGCTACCAGGACCCTGGCTGACTGGCCTGCCATTCATCCCCTGCTAGTGAGTGTGGATGCAGTGGCCATTTCCCAAGCCAAACTTTCCTCCAGCGTGCTTGCCCCCCTCACCCACTCCATTACCTCTGTTATGCTGTGCAAACATATTTCTTGATAAAATGCTGGGAAGAAAAATAATTAGAGTGTTGCTTCCATTATCCAATTTCTGATTAATCAAACTCTCTTTGTCCTCGGCCAAAATCTATTCATTTCCCTTAAACACTGGGCTAGTGCCAAGCATCGATTTCCTCTATGATAACACCACTCTTGCATGCACGTTCCCAGCCCTGCCCTGCCCTGTGGCTAGGATGAGCAGAAGCACTGATGAGCTGCTCCAGTCTCCAAACTCCACCTACTTTCCACCTCCTCCGGGGAGCCTCGTGGCCACACCGACACCCTCATCCCTGCCCTAGCTTCTGGGATTCCTTGGCTGTGCTCCCCCCGCCTTTTGGGTGTGTTATAGAACTGAAGGAGGGGCTGTAGCTTCAAACTCTGGACAGGCCAAGTTTTGGGGGAAATGTCCCTATTGCTGGCACAAGAAGGAGGTTAGGACTGCCTTGCAAGGGTTAGGGCTTATAAGGAGGCTAAGGGACCTGCATAGTGTATATATGGTATAGGAGCACACTCTCCATGGCAGCAACAGAAACCCAATCCCAAAGAATTTACAGAATCAAGAGACATCCTGACCACTGGGTTTGAGAGTTCTGCAGCAAGGGAGCATCAGAGTCAGCCACATACCCAGTGTGTCTATCCAAAGGATCGCCACCGAGAGCCTTTTCAGAAGATTGCCCAGATGTCCCCCCATGTCCCCTCCCTGCACTAAATTACCCATCCCTCACTCAGTCACTACAAGGGACTGGGTTGATTTATCAGCACTTGCCTGATACTAGGTTCTTGTAGGCATGTATGATATGTCAGGGAGCAAACAGAAGAGCAGCCCCTCCCCTTTGGTGCTCACACTGCTGTGATTACGATGTGGGGGAATAGCACCCACCTTAAGTGAGTTATGCAGCAGTATATCAGAAAGGGACAGCACTGTGGGGTAAGAATGTGGATGCAGCTGCTGTGGTGTAGGTGTTTGAATCAGGGTGGTAATGTTCATTTGTAAATAGGATGGGCTGGGAACCCTTCCAAGAAAGGGACTTTACAGCCATTGGATGAGGAGGAGTGGAGTGAGCCACTTGGCTGTGGACAGAGAACTTTCCAGACAAAAGGAATAGCCAGTGCAAAGGCCCTGAGTTGAGAAGTAACCATGTGTACTGGAGAGTTAGCAAGGTGATCAGTCAGCAAGGGGCCAGTGTATCAGGAGTCAGGGAAGGAGGAAGTATAGGGAAAGGCAGTTGAAGAGGCTTGGCTGGTTGCAGAGCTGTGGGGCTCTGGAAGGACTGTGATCCTAGATCTGAACTGAGATGGTAAAAGACAGAAGCTTCAAGCACAAGAGAAATGCACTATACCTTGTTTTATATGGAGTCTTGGCTGCAGATAGAGTACCAAGTACAGGGTACTGGGGACAATAAGGAGACCAGGGAGGTCACCGAGATTGTCCAAAAGAGGAGCTAAACAGAGCAAACTCAATGGCAAGGCTGTATTCAGAGCCAGAAGGTCAACTGAAGGCTCCCTTGAGGTCAGCAGGACCCAGCCCTGACCTGAGACCCCATACACTATTAGAAAGGCTTAGGACCTCTTCCTAGGGGTGCACTATCAACAGCTGCAGGCCAACAGCTCATGGCTACACCCTTTGCTGGACGTTTGTCCTGACCCTTGGAGCTCTCTTTTCTGCCCATCCCTCAAGATGAAACAGCTATGAGGTCCTTGTCCCTCCTGAGTTCCTCCTGGGGTCAGGCCAATACTCTGCCACAGCTGGAACCTAACTGGGCCCAGCTCTTTCCCCAGCCCTGTTCCTGCACCCCCCACTTCCTGTGAGTTTCCCCTGAACACCGAGCATGGACACGAGAATATCGCACTCAACCTCTATTCCTCAAGGACCTGATCCACGTGGGATCAGGAGCAGCTGCAGGCTTGAACAGTTCTGGAGGTAGCACGTTACAGGCAGAAGGACTGGTGCTAGCCACTGAGTCACCTGAAGCAGCTTCCTAGAGCAGGGATTCCCAGACCATTGGCCTCTGGAGGACCCACAGTGACAAAATCCACACTCTTTGGCACTTCCTCAGACTGGGGAGGAGGATAAGCAGGAATCTGCAATTCTATGAGAGCCTCTGATTTCCAGGCCAGTGGCGTGTGTGAACTGTACCTGAGCATGTGGGTGTGAGTTTAGGAGGCACAGAAAGCAAGCCATGGGGCAGAGCAAGGGGAAAGAAAGGGAACAGACAGATGGGAGTACTGTTCACCTTCCAAGTAGGAGAAAGAGAAAAGGGGCTATAGGGAAGTAGGGAAGGTCCTGGGAAGGAGCCAGTCACTCATCTGGCCTTATGGAGTCCTCACTAGAGAGAGTTCAGCCTAGGGAGTATCCAAGTGGGAAGATAGTGTTATGGGACTGAGGGACATGATTGAAAGCAATTAATCTTCCCTAGGGAAACCCATGAGCCAGGAGTCGGGGCACAACTTCTCCAGGCAGCAACCCCTGTGATTTGGCTCTCATTAAAGGTCCTGCCTCTTGGTTGTCATTTCCCCCTTTCTCTCTGTAGGCAGAACCTTTCCATTTTTTGTTTATATTTATTTACTCCTCACCTAGAAAAGGATCTGGCCCAGTTTCCTACTGAGTCAGTGCTCCTGGGGTGGTGCTATCACCTCTCGTCTGGTCAGCATTGGTGGCCGTGGGCCAGAAGACAGCATGTGGCTGAGAACATCCAGAGCGAGGACAGCACAGCCTCTGTGGTCATTCCATGTCACCTTCCTTTAGCAGAGGGACACTGATAGGCTGTAACCTGCCCAGCTGGGGTAGAGCCATTAGTTGGGTTGGGTTCTGTCTGAGTACAGAATGGAGATGGGGGTCACATTGTGTATACTAACCCTGGTCTGTCCTACCATCCACTTGGACAGCTGTTTTAAAATAAGCAGAGAGCAGTAAGGTAGTGCGCACCTGTAATCCCAGACTTCTAGAAGGCTGAGGCAGGAGTTTCCACCTAGCCTGGGTAATGTACCAAGTTCCTGTCTTGGGAAGGGGAGTGTGTGGGAATGTACCTTAGTGTGAAGACCCTTGGTTCAACCCCTAGTAGCAGAAAAAAAAATAGCATGGAGCTTGGAGGAGGCTAAGAAAGTAGGGGGCTGCCTTTAAAAGGAGACCTACTGCCAGTCTCGGTACCAGGCCTGTTAGGTACTCATGCCAAGGTTGTGGGGGCAGTGTGGAATTCAGTAGCCTGGGCCCTAGTAGTATAGAGCGACTACAAAGAATCCACATACAAAGTCATGTGTCCTCAACCCTGAATCAGTAATTTGCCTTGCATACCCACATTCTATCATTTTTCAAGTGTTTGCAGGGACTTTTGTGATAAATGAAATGCAAGTCATTTGCAAGCTTACAAAAGCTTGGCGACCAGACAGTTTTTTCTCTGTCACCAACATTTGCTGGGTAAATGGATGCCCTCCATTCTTGCTGTAAAGCATGCCAGGCTGTGTCCTAGCAGGCTGAGCACCCAGGACAGTGGGCAGCTCTTGGGCACCCCCAAGCACTTCTGTTCACACCCCTTTGAGTCAGCTGTGTTTGTCCCAAACCTCTTTATGCCAGTTTTTCTTACTATGTAATTATGTCATTGAATATTACATAAACTGATGGAAGATGACTATAAAGGGGGCTTCTGTGAAAATCAAAGTAGATGTTTTGAAGAATTATGCTTCACCTTGATGTGGACAAGACGGAGAGACATTAACAGCCTAGGGTTTGGATTCCAGTTATTTTGTACCTCACTGGTGTTGGAGAAAGTAAACTGGATGTTGCATAAAGTATTCTGTGGTTTGAGGACAGTGTGGCTACTCCAGAATGTGAACCTATGTTGCAGGAAAGGTCTTGGCTCTCTCCACATCTTGGCATGTTAGTGTGCATCTGTCAGTTTTAAGTGAAAATAAAATATTTAAAGTACTTGTGTATTGTTTCTAAGGATTCCCTGATGTAACTCACTCCTCAGTAGACTATCCAGTGACCCCAACTTTGATGGCAGCTTTTGGTCATTAATGAATATTAGAAATGTATCTCTAATGATATTGGGATCTGTAGGTTGGCTTTTATTGTTTGTTTTGAGTTGTTGTTTACCCAGAGGGGGGTCATTCTACATGAAAAGGTTGTAAACTATGGTTTGGGAATTGAGACAAGGCCTCAGAAGCTGAGGGGAAGAGGTGGTTGCCCAGTAACATAGCAGAACTCTTAAGAACAGGCCAATTTGGAAGCCCCTTTCCCCAGGAGTATGGAGGCAAAGAATCCTTATAGCCCCAGACCACCTCTGAAGGAGACTCTAGGGGTAGCTTTTTAGAATGAAAGGATGTGGATCAAAGGACCAGAGAATACTGGTTTCCCCAAGAGCCCTCAGCCTAGGGGTGCTGAATGTGAAGTCTACACTGTCCTCCATCACTCCCCTACTCCCTGCTCCCCCAAGGCTGCCATTTATTTCAGTGAAGTGTAAAGTGGTCAAGATAGTGTTTTCCCAGGGACTGGAGCTGGCTGGGATGGAAGCAGGCAGGCAGGAAGCTCCTGCAGGGCAAGCTGGGCAGTGGAAGAGGAGGGCCAAACAAAAACTTCAAGAAGAGGAGTCTTGTCCTGCATGGGAAAAGGAACTGGAAACTACAGAGGTTGAAGTCTTTAAGAGACTGGACTGCAGCTCCAAGAGGGGCAGGAGATACCCACTTGAGGTGTATTTGTAGAGAGCAGGAGCTAGAGGATCAATGGAAGTTTGGGATATGGAGAGATCAGATAGAGGGGGCCCTGGGTTCCCAACAGAGCCGAGTTCCGGAGTTGCAGGGGTGCAATGGCTCCAGGAACCACCCATGCGCCAGGAGAGGCCTTAGGATGTAAGACCCAGTGTAACTCCTCAGGGACAGACTCTGGAGAGAGTCAGGTTAGGTGACACTGTTAGAAGGGAGTGCTGAAGATGCTTCTGAGCTCTGTACAAACAATTTTTGGTGTTCGTTTCATCTATCCATCCATCTGCTCTGCAAATCTTTCATAACACCTGCTTTGAGGGAAGTAGATTTGGCAGCCGGGGGAGAGAGGGCAGAATAAGAGCCTAGACCAACCGTGGTGGGGACTCCAGAACAGCAGCACACACAATACCATCAAAGAGTGTACCTCGGCAGGAGCTGGCAGCCTCAAGAGGAGAAGGACCAGTCAGTGGGCATTCCTGCCATCTTCCTTGGGTATGATTACAGTCCTGCTGCCCCACCAACCACACATGATACTTGATTCAAGGTCATAGGGGACTGAGTGCCAAGTCTACTGGGCTCAGGGACCTTAGGAGAGGTGGCCTCCCTTCTACTTTTTCATAGAAGGATGTTCTCATACCGGTGGAATGGGACTGGGCATTGGTGTGGGTGGTACAGCCCGGGAGGTGGAACCCTTGTGTGGTTAATAGGAAGGAAGGAGTGGTGTTGTGAAGGCCATCCTTCTCCAAAGGGCAGTTCCTGGGGAGGGTGACCTGTCCTGTCTCTTGTCCAGTGTCACTACTGTCAAGACAAGCCTCAGGAAGATGTGGCTTTTTAGTCTCAAAATATGTGTTGTATCAGAAGCCTACAGCTATCAGACCCTTCCTGACAACAGTCACACTGGGAAAGCGAAGAGGTCCCAAGGGTGCCAAAATACAGTGTGTGTGTGTGTGTGTGTGTCTGTATCCTCAACCCTCACTGAGCACCTGCTCCTCACTGGTACTGCTCCATGCTGGGACATGGCCTTGACAACCAGGCAGCCCTGCCCTTCACCCTGAGATCCAGTGGGAAGCTAGACAGCCCAGCCATTCAGTAAGGGCATTTCAGATAGCTGAGCTGGAAAGACAGAATCCATGTCTCCACCTCCCAGCCAAGCATAAACACAGGTGCCAGCCTGACTCACTGTCTCCAGCACACACTGTGGTTCAGTGTTCAACTTCCCAATGTATGTCCAAATGGTATCACACACTGTAACATAGAGGAGCTATAACACGGAAGTATTTCTTTGCAGTCCAGAAAAATCACTGCTCCAGGAGCCCAGGGGACTCCTGTTGTATCCTGGGTTCTCTGCACATCCCTGCCCAAAGGTATTCAGCCCATCCATATACGTCACCTGCTCCATATGGAGGCCTCCTTTAGACCCCTGAGCTTTCAGGAAACAGCTTTTACCTCAAATGGACAGACGTGATTTCCTGGGGCATTCCTCCCAGGCTGCTATGAGCTATAGGAAACATACAGAGTTCCCATCTGCTCTGTCTGTGGTGTCAGCTCTGACAGTTACCTGGGCCCTTCATTTACTCAGCTGTTCCTCACTGGTACCATTCTGCATCCTTCACTATGTCTTCATCTCCACAGCACTGGTCTTCATGAGGAATGGCCCAGCTATCTTATTTGCTCTTGGTCTTCCCAACCAGAATATGAGCTCATTGATGCACCAACTTGCATTCCCCCTCACTGTGTCCTGGTCCCTGAGCAACGCAATCCACTTTGGGGTGCAGTTTTGAAAGGGCCCAGTATTGATCATGGTGGGCTAATTGATCACTTGCCCTTACAAATTTAAGGGTAGAGAGCCTCAGACCTGGGCACACATGCTAGATAATACTTAAGAGTACTGGGTGAAGCAGTTGAGAGCACCTTGCTAAAAAGGCAAGTAGAACTGAGCCAGGAAGGGGATGACCCACTTCTCTGAGACAAGCGGTGGCCTTGGGTCTGAGGACAAGGGGTGCAGTGTTCATATCATAGTGGAAGAGCCCCATTGCCAGGGCATCCTAGCAGAGAGGGTCATTGTGCCCAGGCTTCCTATGCAACCCATCTGTGTCTACAGGAGGAGCAGGAACAGAGCCCAGCTCCTCAGGGGGGTGGGCAGCCACCAGACCATATGAGGTCACAGCTTTGAGCTATGCTAACCCTTCCTGTGAGGAACATAATCCCTTTTATTTCTCTTGCAATCCTTTTCCTTCAAGGAGAAAATCCCAGTTTGGTGCCGGTATGGTCCTCACACCCTCCAGGAGGTGATAATCCCTGTTGTTTAAGAAACAGCAAGTGGCCTCACCTGGCCTTTGTGCAGGCACCAGTCCCTGGCTAGCAGCAAAAGCAGTTGCTTCACACTGTTATATATTTCAGAGTACTTCTGTCTATGGTGAGTGACTGGCTTGCCATTTAAAATCAGGATGTGAAGCTTTATTTTTTGAAGAACAGTTATTTAAATAAAAATAGGAGTCCATTTAAAGAAAAGCATTGAGTAACTAACAGCAGGTGATACCCAGATATGGCCAGGTTAGGCTGTGGTGTGGAGGTGGAGGTGGAGGAGGGTAGGGTAGCAGAGGTCTGGGTGGTAGCTTAGCCCTGTAGATTCTCAGCTAAGTGACTGAGAAACTCACCTCTTCTCTTTAAACTTAGGTTTCTCTATCTGTAAAGTTATAGCCACTTCCCAGGCCTGTTCATACATGAGATGACACATGTATGAGCACAGGCATGTGCCCTAGCATCAGGAGCAAACAGATGGGGCATGGAGGTGCAGCTGTTCCCCAAGCATAGCCAGTCACAGGCTTCTGTGCCCAGGGTCCCTGAGCATGCTGTGGACCTGGAAAGCACTTGGAAAGCACTTCTGGGTCACAGCAGAAATCCAGGATTTTCTCCCCAATCCCGCCATGCCTGGCTTCCTTGGGACAGACGTTCCCCAGAGCCCAGCCCATAGCTCTTCCTGTTCAAGAGCACGTGTAGAAACAGCTTCATGAAGAGTCTGCCAGAACCCTGGACTGTGACCAGACCATTACGAGGATGCTTGTGGGTCAAGACTGCCACAAAGATCAGGCTAGAAAGGCAAAACTCACAGTCATGAGGCCCTAGCATTCATGGTGCCTCCTTCACCCTGGGGTAGAGGCTGAGAGGACAGGGAAGGAAAGTTAGAACTGGAAGAAGAACTGGGCAACACAAAGGACTTCTGGGTCCTCAGAGACCACCAAGGAACTTCCATAGTAAAGAACCTTGTGTGGGTCCAGACCAGGCTCTGGCTGCATTCTGGGGCAGGAGAGGAACATGCAGCATGTCAACTGAAAGCAGAGACCACGGGGCCAGTAAACCAGGCATAAAAGGGCAGTGGAAAATGTTTCCTTATTAAGAGGGAAGGAAACTGATTATCAGTGGTAGCCACAAGCATGGGCTTTTCCGGTCCTTCAGTTTCTAACATAGAGCCACCATGCGAGCTGACTTGGGTATGGCAGTTTGAGAGAATGAGGGAGAGGATTCACTCGAGCTCAGTTATGAAGGCTCATACCACACTGTCCTGCGGGACCTGGGAAGCACCTCTCAACCACTGAGTCAGGGAACCCAAGGCCAAAAGTGTGTGAGTCACCCACATGCCTTGAGTGTAGGTTTCTGGAACTTCCAATGCATTTCTCTGCTAATGCCTACAGGTTATGAGACATGGGCTGGCTGTGGGACTGGACCCCTCCCCAATCTGTCTGACACCCTTGTGTAAGAAAGGACCTGCGGTCACAGACACCAGTGAGTTTAGTTAGCAATCACCGGACCAACCTCCTTCACCTCTTCCAGATCACCACAGAGTGGCCATTGAGTGCCAGGGTGAAGCTGGCAGGTGAAAGGACTGCTGTTGCCAGGGCAGAAGGCATCTGAGCAAACTGGGGTGGAGGATAGTCAGTAGTGCTAAGTCAGAGCCTCACTTAGCTGAGCGACTGAATGGCTCAGCATTTGAACTCCACAGGGTGCTCTAGTGCAGAGCTAGAGGCAGCTAGACACAGGCCAGTCCCAACAACTCTCAGGTGGTGGAAAGGACTCGTTGGTGGGTGAGTGGGTGATTTCTTCTCCCACTCTGAGGCGTAAAACTACAGACACTGCTGATCCCCACACTGGAGCTGAACCCACTCCAGGCCAGGGCCTTGGCTGGGGGGTACAGGGGAGTGGGAATTCCCAAGGAGTCAGAGTGTGTGGTTATCCAAGAACTGGGGACCCATTGGTTTGCCAGGAGTACACCCTCCCTCTACTTTGCTAGCCTTGTGGTCTGGGCTACCTACTACTTCTTGAAGTCCTACCCACTGTCCCTAGCAGGGCTGGCCATCTGAGTGGCCTCTGCCTGAGTGTCAGACCAGACCATTGCTTCTACATCTGTTCGCACCCCCAAGTGTTTGTCCATCTCCTCAACAAGCCTAAACTGACTCCCTAGGGGAGGACCCATGTGTGGAACCTTTTCCTGTCCTGCTTCATTCTTTCTGGTGGTACAAACTTTCTTGGGAGACCAGAAGGGAAGGCAGCAGGCAGCCAGGGGTCTGGATAGTAAAAGACCTGGCTCTTTGTCCCCAAGGAAGTGGGGTGCAGCAATGAGGTAGCCTGGCCTGTAAGCTGATAAATCTTCCTGCCCCGGAGTTCCCTTGGCTTAGTCTGGCTTGGGCAGTGACTCCTCAGTGACCTTGGCTCAGGGCTGCTGTCTCCCACCTTGGGGAGCAAACCTGACTGACTGCTGCTGGGAGGCCCTGAGAGAAGCTTTTGGGAAAGAGACTAAGAATAGGATGAAGCTGTCTTGGTTGACTCAGGGAACCGTGGGCATGGGTATTGTGTTGCCCAAGTTCTGTGCCCAGTGAGGGCTGAGCCTCCAGGCTGTGTAAATAGGCCAGGGGAAATCAGTGGCAGCTGGCGTGGAGGGCATCCAGAGAGGGCCGTGAGAGAAGTGGCAACACCACTCGTCCACAACTGTGTCCCTACCTGATGTCTGTTCCAGGAGCAGCCTGGAGAAGGCCGGGTCTGGGAGAGAGGTCAGCATGGCATGAGGTGACCAGGTTCAAAGGCCTGAGGGCAGGCTGGGAGGGTCCTGAAAGGAGTAGCCCACACGTGTGCTGGAGGGTCTGGCCTAAGACTTCAGAGAGTGAGGGACATTCACCAGAGGGGTTCTTGAGTAGGTTTAGAGTTTAGGGATTGCACCCTGGAAACCTTTGGATAAATGAGTCAGGGAAGCTTGCTTGTCAAGAGCCAGAGACCAAGGCGAGCTAGTTTCCCAAGACTGCCAGGGAGCAGGCAGGGCAGCTATAGACTCAGACCTGATGAATTTACCGTGCTTTATGTGCTCAAGCTTTGCTATGGGATAGGGATGTGGGGGTGGGGCTGACTAGTGCTCACTGATTGATACAGTTCACACATCTGTACTAAGCTCCAGGCATAAAAGAATACTGGGACAGATGACAGCTCCCTGAACACCTGTCGCTTCTCCCACCATCTTCTCTCCAAAAATAACCCAAGATCCTAGCCTGCTGGCCAGTCCCGGGGTCCTCTGAATGCTTTCCTGCTCCACACAGCTGCCCCTCATCAACAGGCACTGCCCATTGCACAGCCTATGTCTCATGGAACCACCTGCTGAAGCTGCCTCCCCAGCCCTCACCCACATTGCCACTTCTCACCTAGACATCAAGTGTGCAAGAGCCTTCCCCACTCTAGCCTCAGTCCAGCACCCACAGGGATGCAGGTCATGGCATCCCTTGCCCAAACCCTGACTGTCCCCTGGGTGACTTGCCAGATGACCTCAATACTAGCCATTCCTCCGGTCTCTTAGACTAGCTAGGCACATTCCCACCTTTCCACCAGCAGTGCCCTCTTCCTCAGATGCCTGCTTGCCTGCCTGCTTCACCACCTATTCATAGTCATCACTCTCCTTTTGGGAGGCTTGCCCCACTAACCTTTGCAGACTTGCAGTCTGCCCTTTCTACCCATTACCCTTCTTGTCTGGAGCTCCATGTGTATCATAAAATTCAGCACCTCTGTCATTCTGTGCACCATCTGTGGTCTGAGTCCTGCTGTCCCCACCTGAGCAGACTTGGAGATTGGGTCTTCGTTTGCCTTATTCAGTAGAGCCATCTCCTACCTCCATCACATGCCCAGCTCAAATCCACAGCTCAGTAGGTAAATATGAGATGACAGAGTCTCTGTCCCTTCTTCCCTTACCCCACACCCCTCCAGTGCACCACAGTTGGTCTCCATGGCCACTTCTGCTTCTGTATACAACATGGAACTGCAGGCAATACACAATTGCACCCACACACATGCAGCTGCACACAGACACATTCAAGCAGGTCCACACAGGTAGCCATGGGTGTGGATCTGCACAAGTGGCTTAAAACGTTTCAGTGGCTTCTTTTGATGAAGGAAGACCAAGGCCCCAACCTGGCTTCTTTTCTGCCCTGCCTTTTCCTCTTTTGTACACTTCTCCTCTCTTTGTACCCAGCCACTCTGCCTTCCCTTCAGTTCTGTAGTCACCACAGTTCATCACTGCTGTCCGCATTACACAACCACATACACTACAGGGCCTTTGCACAAGCTCCTCTGCCCATCGTGCTCTTTCCCTTGCCTACTCCTTGGGTATTTCCAGCTATGCTTGGTGGCAGTGTGGTAAGGGGTCATAATGTGACCCCATTAGCAATTTCTGGGTCAGGGAACAATGTGGTCATCCAATTCTTAGCCTATTCCTCATCAGGTTCCATTCTGGGATATGAAGAGTCCCTTAAAGTCCAGTAAAGCTTCAGATTAGACTCAGAGAGAGGACTGGCAGGAGCCTTATGTGAAAATGAAGAAGCCAAGCCTCACTCAGAGTGGGCAGGTCTGTGTCAGGGTCCCATCGGACTGAGGCCAGGCTCCTGCTCACAGGCTGTTCTGTGTCTGTGCACAGTCCCATCCCCGTTAGTTGCACTGCTTCACACTCAACATCCCCCAAATGTAGCCAAGCCCCACAGAGCTGCAGGGAGGACTCTGGGTGGGGACTTCAGTCTATTTGGTTCTGGGGATCTGAAAGTAGAGACTGCCTCAAGCAGGAAACCTCCCCTTATTGTGACTGTTGGTTGTTACTCTATATAGGTCCTGTTATGCACAATTGCTGCCTAGCTACAATTTGCCCTTTATTTTCTCCATTTCCCTGTGGTTGCCCATTCACACTGATCAAGAGCCACGTGGGCTTCCTGCACAGCAGCACTTCAGGCCATAACATGCCAGCCCATTGTCCCCACCCTGCTCTCCTGATTCCCAGAAGCCCAGTCTCTCAGTGTTGAGGTGATGGAGCATATAATTCCTGAAGCACAAATCACTGTGCTCAGACAGAGAAGCTTTTCTTTCTGCCACGTGGGGTTAAAGGCTAGGTAGGTGCAGTTCACTCTCCTTAAGACCGGTACAATGTGCAGCCAGGCAAAGCAAAAAAGGCTACATGGGCAACAGAGGAAGTTAGGGGTTGGAGAGGCTGTGGAACCCCCATATGAGGCTTATGCAGTTACCCCACCCACCCAGACCTGCTCAGCAGATAGAACTAGAGCCCCTGAGTGGTTGTTGGTCATCAGTAGGGAGCAGGATCAGCAAGGGTCTGTCTTCCACACGCATGGCTTCCATGCTTTTAAGGAAATCCTACTCTTAACAGGAAAGACGGCAGAAAGCAGGGGCATAGGGCCAAGAGGTCCTGTCAGCAGAAGGGAGGGGGCAACCTGCTGGCAGGGGAGGTGCTGCATGTGAGCTGACCTGTGAAGAGCAGGCAGAGTTCCAGTACAGAAGCTAAGCAGAAGGCACCACAGACAAGCTGCCTGAGGAGAGCCAGGTGATAGAGCAAGTCTTGCGGAGAATAGCCTGTGCCAGAACTAGTGGGCTCCCCAGGCCACATCACTGGGGGGCGGGGCAGAGGTGTCGGGTAGGGCCCTGAGGCAGGGCACCCCTGTGTACTTCCAGGAAGTGGTCAGAGGCTTGGTCTTTTCAGGTCTCGCTCTGCACCCATGGCAGAGGTCTGTTCCACCCCACGTCTACAAGTTACAGCTCTGGGGTTCCTATGTCACCTGCCTGGAATACACCATGTCCCAACAGTGAGGTCAGTGTAAGGTGTCCCAAGGCAACTAGAAGCCTGCTTTCGAGGTGGTAACAGACAACTTGGGAGGTTCATTTGGGAGGAACCTGTTTTCTAGGTGATCTCTGCCTTTGATGGTGACCAGCTAAAGGAATGTTTAAAGCCTGACTGCACCTCAGGTTTTAAAACACTAAAGGAAGAAAAATGGTGATGGCAAGGGACACCCCAAGCTGGGCCTCTCAGGAGGAACAGCAGCAACAAACATGCCGAAATAATGGCAAGGATAGCACAGTACTCCTGGCAGCTGCTGGGAAGGCTCCCTGAAGTGATATCCCACAAAGCAGGCTGCAGGTCGTACACACCTTTCCACCCGCAGGGTTGTTGGTCATCAGCAGGGATGTGAGAGGAACTGTGGGTCCCTTGACCTCTACATGCTAAGAGTCAGAGAAGGGCAAGCCCCAGGCTTGTGCTGAGAGATAGCCTTGTCAGTGCCATGGCAGTTATTTACAAGCCTTTTATTCTAACAAAAGTTCATTGAAGGAAATATAAGAGATAGGATAAAATGCAAACAACTTTCTTAGGATTCCACAACAAAAACTCATCACTATTTGGGAAGTAGCTTCTAGACCTTTACATGTACTGTTTATCCATCATCCCTGAGCAGGTAGTCCTGGGGCATCTACTGTATTTGAGGATGGTACATCTCAAGGATTCCATTCTCAGACATAATTTCAGCCTCATTGGGAGCAGGTAAACACCCTTTATTCACTGCTTTGTCAGCAGAGCTGCCACTAGGGTGTTCACTGGCACACTGCTTCATGGCTTCCTAGTGTGTACAACTGCAGAGAAGTGGGAAGGTTCCTGCTAAAGGCTAGCTATGTGCTGGGCACTGCGCTGTTTGTAGGGAGCAAGGCCAGCAAAAGCCTGCTTGCCCAGCACTTCTGGTCCAAGGAGGAGGTAGCATCAACACACAGGGTCATGCAGGTCACACATTAGCTGAAGGTTATTATAGAAGCAGCAGTGAGGAGAGTATAAGATAATGGATGAGACCCAGCTGAGGAGGCAAAAAAGAGGGTAGAGGGTGATGCTTGCTGTGATAGGGACAGTGGGGTAGTAACAGCTACTGGCAGACACTTACAGAGTACCAGGCGCTGTGCTAGATGTGTTACTCTTCATAGATACTTCACAGATACCAATACCAGTGAGGGACAAGCTCAGAGACACAAAGTAATATCCCCAAGACCACATAGCTGGTGACAGGTAGGGGGATACCTCGATAAGGGCTGTGTGGAGGATGAGACTCATACCCTCAGAGCAGTGGGGCAACATTAAAGTTTGGTCCAGTGAGAAAGAGAACAGAAGAATATGGAGGTCACAGCCACAAAGAGGGCAGAACCTTGGGCCAGGGAAAGATCTATCAACTGGGGGCCTGGCTTACAGCAGGATTGCTGGGACTAGAGGTAGAAAGTCTAAGAGGCATGGGCAGGGTGGGGTGAGGTGTGGATGACAAGTAGAAAGACAGAGTGCCATTTTCTGAGAATCCTGGAGCAGGGCAAGTACAGAGGTTGGAGGACGTTGAATTTCAGATGTTGCTCATGCCTAGGAGTAGAGACAAGGAGAGGCCCTTGGCTGCAAGGGTCTGTTTGTCCTAGGCCCACCCTAGGGATGCCATGGTGAGAAGTGGGTGTTAGAAGGGTGAACATTGGCCATGGCAGGATGACTGGGCAGAAGGAAGCCAGGGGAGGGAAAGCAAGAGGTATACTTATGGTAGGCACCATCTTGGGCTCTCATTTGGGGCAGAAGCCCCAGTGCCTGCTAGAAGGGAGTTGGCAGGTCTTAGAGGTTTCCTGGGGTGTACCTTTCCCCCTGCCAATCAGCAAGTGGCATGAAGGAGTCTGGATCCTACTGCCCGGGCCCAGTCAGGGTCAATGAAAGATTTGACCTGAGACTGGGGAGGCCTCTATATTGTCTTCCCTAGCCTCGACTCAGTGATTCTTATTGCCCTTGGGAGTTGTCCAGTCTCTGTTGCCTTTCCTGGACAAACTTCCCCATAGCACCTGTAGTGCAGGCCCTGTCACCCTCTGCCCCTGTCCCTTGCCTCAGCTACCTCTGCCCATTCCTCAAGACCCAACCCCAAGCTGCTGTCCACTTAGGCACCCCTTAGTGTCCCACAGTCTGTGGCCTACACCTTGCTTGGGTTCCTGTCCATATGCTTACTCAAGGGAAGGCAGAGGCTGGCCTTTCTCCTAGTGTACTTTCTGCCCAGTGACAGCAAAGATGATCTAACTCCTGCAGGAAGTGGTGAGAGCCTAAGAGGCACCCAATTATTCCAGGCCTGGGGTTGGGAGTCCTGGGACTCTCCAGGCAGGGCCACAGCCAAGACCCTATTGTAAAACAGTGTGGGGACTAAGCTCCATCAGGGCCCTTGAGTAATAAGGCACAGGATGCATCGTAGTGGGGTCACATAATTGAAGCCTAGCAAGATGCAGCGGTTCAGGAAGGGTAAGGTCAGCCAGATCCAGTAAGCCAGGAAGGTTGGCAGAGGAGGGCAGGTAGGCGGAGGGCTTGCGTACTTCCCTTCCCATTCTCTTGTGCACCTGGCTTCAACCAAACTCCTGACCGTGAGGGCAGTAAATGGGCATCAACTGGCCTGTTTGTTTTGCTGTACTAACTCTGCAGCACTCCAGAGGAGCCAGGAGTTGATGGATCACTCCCGCGTTTTCTGAGGCCCAGTCAGCTGCTGCCTTTCCCCATCCATGTGAGGTGGGGCCAGAGCAGCAGGCGGCTCACACTGTTCTCTGTTTGGCAGGTGAAGGGCCGGATGCACGTCTGGGAGCCCGAGGCAGGGGGGCCACAGGGAGCACTGGGCCCTCCAGCTGCGCTTAGCAGCATTGCCACAGCAACCAGCAACCAGACGGCAGCAGCAGCCTAAGCAGACGGCAGCAGCCTCGGCAGACTCAAGCGGACGGCTTCCCACCGTGACTGAGGACAGGGCATGACTACGGCAAATCAGGCCACGCAGCTGACAAGGGAGGTGGAGTGTCACTAGAAGGGAGGGTGTGGCCACCACCCCACTGCAGGAAGCGCCATGCCAGCTAGAGAAGAGGCACTGGGGCAGGGGCTGCAGGGTGGCATGGCCTCGCCCCCCAGCCAGCACTGAGCGCTCCCAGGACAGCTGACTCTTGTCTGCTGAGTACACTGGCCCCCGTTTCCGCATCCCCCACTGAGGCCATCCCTGCTCAGCAGTGACAGGGAGAGGCACCCACCTGTGCTCTACACCTGGGCCTGCCGCTGCCGGACCATGGGATGTCGGCAAAGCTCAGAGGAGAAAGAGGCGGCTCGGAGGTCCCGCAGAATCGATCGCCACCTGCGCTCAGAGAGCCAACGGCAGCGTCGTGAGATCAAGCTGCTCCTGCTGGGCACCAGCAACTCAGGCAAGAGCACCATTGTCAAGCAGATGAAGATCATCCACAGTGGTGGCTTCAACCTGGAGGCCTGCAAGGAGTATAAGCCCCTCATCATCTACAATGCCATCGACTCACTGACTCGCATCATCCGGGCCCTGGCTGCCCTCAAGATCGACTTCCACAACCCTGACCGGGCCTATGACGCCGTGCAGCTCTTTGCATTGACGGGGCCGGCTGAGAGCAAGGGCGAGATTACACCCGAGCTGCTGGGTGTCATGCGGCGGCTGTGGGCTGATCCTGGGGCACAGGCCTGCTTTGGTCGCTCCAGTGAGTACCACCTAGAGGACAATGCAGCCTACTATTTGAACGACCTTGAGCGCATCGCAGCACCTGACTACATCCCCACTGTTGAGGATATTTTGCGCTCCCGGGACATGACCACAGGTATTGTGGAGAATAAGTTCACCTTCAAGGAGCTCACTTTCAAGATGGTGGATGTGGGTGGGCAGAGGTCAGAGCGAAAAAAGTGGATCCACTGCTTTGAGGGTGTCACAGCCATCATCTTCTGTGTGGAGCTTAGTGGCTACGACCTGAAGCTCTACGAGGATAACCAGACGGTGAGTGAGGCCCAGGTTTCCATTACTTATTCCTGCTGTCCCGGGAAGCAGATGGACTTGCATGGGCAGGGAAAGGTCACAGTCAGGAAAACTGGGACTGAGCCTGGTACAGCTATCCAGTACCTACAGTTGACTCCAGTGAGATATCTCAAGTATCCCTTGTGCCATGCTCAGAAAACACAGTGTGGGGCGTGGCTGGTGTTGTGGGTACAGCAGTCACTTCTGCCAGGACATCAATCCCAGAGTGTTGGGCCTCATGGGTTCCCTGTAAGACCAGCTCTTTGGGGCTGCCCTCCCTGGGAAGCCTGATTTTGACCTAGATAACTGTGCCTAGACAGGTATTGGGACTCTGACACCCCAAGTGACACCATACTCCTGGGCGCCATGAAAGGCAGCCCGGCTTGCTACCCCATCAAAGGCAGCCACCCTCCCCTCAGCTGCAGATGGAAATGCCCCTGTGGAGCTTACTGACCCTGGGTTCCCGGGCCTTCCCCACCTGAGTGCAGTGAAGTGGTGATGCTCCTACCTTAAGCTTTCAGGCTACAGAGGCCACAGGACAAGGCCTAGCCAGGTGTTATTGTTGGTCCACATGGCAGTTTGGCAAATCTGTGAGGCTCCTACCAGTGCTGGACAGTATAGGTCCGGGGAACAATAGCCACCCTCAGAACCCCATATCAATCCCCAGAGTCTAGTTAACAAAGTATAATCCCATGGTGCCAGGACCTGGGCTTGGGGTTCTTAGGATGGCAACTCAGTAAGTGGATTATCTGGGGCAGACATCAGGATTCAGTGGTGCCTTGGCTTGGGCTGTGAACAGCTGTGTGGGGAAGAGGGGCCAGAGACATGAGTGGGGTGGGGATGGGCAAAGAGAGACCTAGGCCAGTGCTAAGCTGGTCAGGGCTTGAGAGGGGAGTTACTCAAAAAGGAGACAGCAGAGGCAGGCTCCTGGCAAGGACATTGGTGGGCAGCATGTTCTAGCCCAAACAAGGTAGAAGGCCTGGTACACAAGGTATCCCAAGAGGGGCAGACAAGTGATGGTTGTCCTGGGACTGGCCTCAGCAGAGGTTTTATGTTAGACAGGAGCACTGAGGAAAGACCCAGAGCCTAGTGCAGTGGGGGAACGGGGACAAACCGAAAGTCCCCTAAGGAGCTGTGAGGGGGCTGTGTGCGCCCTGGAGCTTAGAGGAAGCAATGATGCTGGTGGAGGAATCTTGTAGAAATGGAACCTCCACCAGACAAGAGCCCAGCCTCCACACTTTGAAGCACTGGCCTCTGGGGTTGGTAGCAAGGATGGAGCTCCTTCCTTCATCCAGTCTTGTTAAGGCCTGTGGCCCCCAAGAGAGTCTGTGGAAGGCTCCAGGGTATGGCCACAGTCCTGAGTGCCTGAATATTTTCTGAAAGAGGGTCTATGGTCTCTTCATCAGGTAGCTGTGGTGGCAGGAAGCAGGTTATCTTCCTTTTGTGCATCTGGGTTCTTCCCTAGAGCTGTGCCCAGGTATTACGACGTCACCAGTAGGTGAGGTGATAATTCAGAGATGCCGTGGTCCACCCTACTCTCAGGCTGTCTCTGTGTGAATGAGTTGTCTTCAAGATTCTAGCCCTCTTACTCCTCTGAATGTCCCCTCTTTGGCACTTCATGTGGTTCTTGTTAGAGCTGATATCCCACTAGATGAGCAGTTACTGAGAACAGAGAACTTTGGGTTGACTGGGCTATGAGACAAAGTGAAATATATGGGCTGGGCCTGGGGATCAGTATCATGGCAGATTACTGGCCATACCACAGTTACCAGTCATACTAGCTCAGGCAATTGGCTCTCTGTGCTCCTGTCTACTTCTCTGCCAGGAGCTGACAAGAAACGCTAAGGAGCCTTCTAGGCCTGGATCCCGGGGATGCCTCACCTAGCATCTGAGGCATGGTGAGTTCCCTCAGTGCCAGGCTTGGCTCCTAAATCTATTCTTTTCAGACTGTATCCATAGGTATGCCTGGCCCAAAGGCAGAAAGCCTGGGCTCTGAGTTTCATGGCAGACTTTGGTCGTCATCCCTGTTCTCTGAACCAGTCAGCGAGAAGGCAGCCTAACAGCCTCAAAGACAGGCCCAAGGCCACACCTTTGCTGACCCATGCCCCCTACTTTGTTGCCTCTCTGTCCTCTCTGCTGTGGACATTAGCAGTTCGTTGTGCTCTCATAACGGTGTTTCATTCAGCGTTAAGCTCAGAACCTTCGCGTTTCCCTGGCCCTATCCTCCTTGTTCTTCAGGACGCATCCCAGTGATGCCTCTTTAAGAACCCAGTCCCTGACCCCAGTCCAGTAACCTGCACACTCTTCCACCGAGGGGTCATCACTGGGTGGCTCACTGCTCATACATGAATGAGTGCCTGAGAAGAGACTAGGTGGGGCCCTGTGGGACTTCATTCTCTAGTTTTTTCCCTGCACTCGCCTCCTAGAGGAACCAAGCTCCAAGGTTTTCAAGGCATTTTCTAAAGTGGCAAGCATGGGTAGGGGCTGGCAGCTGGGCTCGCACATCCCTGCCACCCTAGTTTCTGCAGCCCTGAAGAAGTGATTATTCACCAGAAAAGGAAATTCTTAATGAGAAACTCAAGTGAGGCTGGAAATTCACTGGATTCCAAATGGTTCTGACCTTTCATGCTCCACCAGTAATATCTGGGGATGGAAAACAAACAGGCCGCTGAGGAAAGACAATACCCGCCCGCGATTCCTCCTGGGGTGGTGCCGGCAGTGAGCACTGCCCGCCTCTTCCCTCCAGTCAGGCCAGGGCCAGTGCTGGCACAGAGGCTAAGACAAGCCTGCCACCGCCTGCCCTTTCCTCCTGGAATACCCTGAACTGTCCTTACAGCCTTGGGAAAAGCAAATCAGCCAAGAACAGGCCATACTAATTTTTGCAAAAGCTAAATGATCCTCAGGGCCAGGTGCCAAGGCTCTAGACATCACTTCTCCAGAGCTCTCCTTCCCCACTCAGCTACAAGGCCTCATCTTCTCTCTGACAGAGGCTGGCAGTGCCCCCTGCCCCCATGCCTGGCAAAGGAGCCACAGCCCCCCCCCCACCTCAGCCCGCCTGCTGGCTTCTGCGTCAGCATGTTGCCAAGGAGAGCGTCAGCATCTCTAGGCTCCTGGGCGTGAGGACTGCAGCAAGTGCAGGGCAACACCTTGGAGGCGAGGGGAAGTAGATTCCAAGGCATCCATGGACCATGGCAACAAGCACACACGAAGCGCCACACCCACTCTTGGCCACAATTCCTACTGTTGCCCCAAAGAGGATTTGATAGGTGCTAGGGCCTGTTCCCCTTGTAATCCTGGCAGACATTGCGATTCTAGAACCATGTGAGCCTCTAGTGCCCCACTTGGTACACCCTCAGATGGCATCAGAGGCTAAAACATGGCCCAGTGACATACGGGAATTTCTCTTGGGCACCATCCTGACTGATCCTGTGGAACAGAAGTGCCTGTTATTTCTGCAGCAGATGGGCACCAAGGCCAGGTGCAGGGTAGCAGTGGATAACTTCCCACCTCACCATATCCTTCTACATGAGGACAGCCCCTAAAACCTGTGAGGACCCACTCAATCCAACCCTAGGCAGAAGCTCTGCTCCTCTAATGAGTTTACAAAGGGCCAGTTGACAGAAACAGGTTGCTTTGTGACCTCAAGAGAACTGTAGAGATACCTGCACCCAGCAGCCCTTGTTCAATAATGAGCACCGCTGTGACCAGTGGGACTGTCTTCACTCCCTTATCAGAGGCATCAGGGAGACCCTAAACATACTTGCCAGGAGTCCAGGGGCAGTGTGGGGAAGCAGGTGCCTACCACCCAACTTTTGTCCCTGCGGATCAGCTTATGGACTCTGCTGGACACTTAATGGAGGGATCCTTCAAAAGGAACAGATTAAGTGACTTGGTTGTAAAGTGTCAAATATTCTCGTGTGGAAACCCACAGGGAGCTTGCTGCCCATTTTCCGGCAGAGCTGTCGGCATTCCCAGCCCTGTGACAGGCTCATTGTGTGCCTGCTGTGAGCCTGCTGTGGGCCTGCTGTGCAAGTGCAGGGCCTTGGCTGGGGGCAGGGCATGATCATGAGCCAAGTTTTAATATTTGCACAAGGAGCTTGGGGAGTTGGGGGGCAGTCACTGGCATGTCCACTACTTGATTTCTACAAACCCTCATCCCAAGAACACCTGCCCCCTTCTTGTAACGCCAGCAGACAATTCTCAGGAGTGATCCATTTTGCTTTCACCTGGGACAAGTGGTGGCCAGTTGGGCCTCACAGGTGGGCTGGGCCACAACATGGTTCACTCTGGAAGGCCTGGTGTCCCTGCTGCCATTTAACCAAGGGACAGCTGATCAACATGTGTCAGAGAGGGGATGGATGGGACATAGGAACATTGCCTTTGAGGGGGCAAGTTCTATAGGTGGTGGGTACTACAGCTGCCAAACACCAGGCAAGTGGCTTTTGCCCAGCTCTAAACAGTGGCCTTTGTCCTGCTCTCGGCCTCCTGTGCAGCCTTTCCCTACCCTTGGACAGGTCAACTGCCCAAGCACAGCCTGAGAGTACCAACTTGCATTGTGGGCGGGACCCTGTCACACAGCAGACACTCAGTGAGTGCTTAGAGTGGGCAGGAAACAGCAGACTTGGAAAAGCTAGAGTCCCAAGGCCATGGCTTCGGCCCTTCTATGGGGAACTCCACAAGTGCTGATCTTTCAGGGGGTCATGCCATTGAGAAGGGGGTGGCCAGAGGCTACCCTGTAAATAGCATGCTAGCACTGTGGTTTGTTTTTTAGCCTGAAAAGGGAACTTGTTTTAGTTAAAAATTGCACTTACACAACTGTGTCATGAAATAAGGCACTACGGGATATACCAGGTGTTCATAGTAAAACAGGCTCTTACCTGTAGATAATGGAGCTGGTTACATCTGACCAAAGGAGGAGATTACAAATCGTAAACAGCCAGTGATGGACACTCCCCTTCTCCCAGCACACACAGGCTTCAACGTAGACTTAAAAATCCCTTAGTGATCTTACACAGCCAACTTTGCAGATGAGGCTGAGTTTGCATCACATAGCTGTAGACCCGAGTCTCTGGCTCTGAGGGAGGGCCCAGTGCTACCCCTGGGGATTCCAGATACCCTTTCTTATCTACCAGCTGTATATCCTGTGTACTGCAAAGGTGCTCCATTGGGGGTCTTGGTGTAGACTGGGTTCCACCCTGGGGGCTGCTGCATGCCAGCCTCCCTTCAGGAAGAATGGAGAGTACCCCAGTAGGGCTCAGGAGACATGAGTGGCCATCTGCCCTGGCACCATCCCCCACCCACTCAGTGGCAGGACAACAGAGTGCTCTGATGCAGCATGTCCCCACTTTGCCTCCTGCTCTTGACCCAGTCCAGGGTGTTGCTTCAGTAGTAGTGTCTAGTGCTGAGAATTGTGCCAGAGAGGTGAGCTGCCAACCTGCCAGAAGCTCACTGCTCTCCACTTTGGGCACTGATCTCCTAGCAGCTTCTTCTCATCTTTTGTTGTGTTCAGATCATGTGCAATTTGTGACATCCACAAATCATTGTGACAGCAGAGGCCTCCTGGGCCAGAGCCAGAGATGGGACTAGGCCAACAGAGGTTTGTGTTTCTAAGGGCTGGACAGCAGAAGCACAATTTGGAGAGGTTCCACAAAGTTGGGAGACAGGGCATTAGTGTGTCAGGTACACAGTAGGGAAGCAGGGATAAACTGGCCACACCATCTCTTCAGGTATCATCCTCTTCACTGGATATACATGCATAGCTGGACCATTCCTGGCCCAGAGGTGCTGCCAGCACTTGTGAATACGCTCTACCACTACCTCAATGCAGGCTTCCCAGCCCAAGATGTCTGGCTGTGCTACGTGGGCATCATCCTAGTCCTGACTGGTGCTGCAGCCATCTGGTTCGCACCTGAGTAGGCCTTCGGCTGCTCTGAGTCTGTGTCCCTGATCAGTGAAAAGTGGGTACTGCTCACCCAGGACCTTAGCTTCATGTTGGTGCCCACTGGGTACTGGCTCTAATCTGTGAAAGGCAGAGGGTGGTAGGGTTATGTATGGAGAAGGGGGCATGATCTGGCCCAAGGTCCATAGTACTTGCCAACTGGTATTTCAGAACTTTGGGCTGGAAAGTCCTTCCTTCTGCTCCCAGAGGGATGCATAACCACAGAGGCCCCTCTCACCAGCAGCTTCTTCCCTTCCTCCTTCCCTCTCACACTGGGAGCTTCCAAAGGCAGGGCCATTCCTTAGTCCTCTTTGTGCAGTGGTTCCTTGCTCTTGGTAGGGCCTTGGTGGAATAAAACCTGGGCCCTGGGTTTGAATGCCTGCCTCTCACTATGCCTCCCTGATCCCTACACCAGCTACACCTATGTGGTGCAACTTTAGGTTCCTAAAATGGCTTTTTCATCTGTCCCCCTCTCCTCATTCTTCTGAAGCTGGTTCTGTTATTCAGTGCATCAGCTGTCCTTCCATGGTGGTCATTCACCTGCTCTACCACTGGAGACCACTCTCCCACCCCCAAACACAGACTGTCACCAAACACAGCTGTGCAGCAGCTGGGACACCAGGCCCCATCACTCCACCTTTTTCACCAAGCTGAATCTGCCACATGCCTTGGCAGAATCTGCGTATTGATGTCCATGATCATCCTTGGATCTCAGACTGGTGACCCTACTAAGTTAGGTCTGCCAGGTGGGCCTCAGGCACGAAGAGGGCACCCCCTTATAGCTTGATTGGCTCGGCCCCTTGACCTAGTTCTGATAATCTTCAGAGAGGGAGGACAAGTGCCTGCCCTCGCTGCTTGCCTTCTGCAAAGGAGGGCGCCAAGACCCGGGTTAGGGATTAGCAGTGGCAGAGTCTTCCTCTCCATGCCAGTCCATGGAGGGAGGGGGCTGGAGCTGGCTCATACCAGCTCTTAAGAGCCAATTTTTCAATCTTTAAGAAGATTGTGAGCAGGCTGACATCATGTTAATAGCATAAAATCATCCAAGTGGCAGTAATTACACCACAGACATTGGTGAACACTACAAATCTGTCTGACTCCCCCTATTTCAAGCCAGTTGTTAAACGTTTCCCAGCATGCCACAGGCAGTGCATCCTCAACCCTGGGTCAGGCTCAGTTTTCAGTGAATCACTGAAGCCACTGTTTACATCTTTTTGAAGAGCAAAGCAGTGTCCGTCACTGCTTTGTGGTTCCTCAGGGATTCCCAAATCTGACCCACCCATCACATGTATTATGTCTGTTCTCATTCATCATCTTAGAGAGGGGTAATTTTCCAGGGTGGCTGCACACTTACTGACCCTCATTCCTGCTTTCCAGGGACAGATCTAAAAGAATACTACTGCACACAGAAGCTGCCTCAGTATTCTGCCTCCCCTTTGTCATCAGCTAACATGATGGCATCTACTCATACTGGGGATTCCTCTCCATCTGAAAGAAAATGACCCTATGCCACTCATTTAGGAAGTAGTCACACCTAATATGTGCAGATCCTGGCCCTGGCAAGCTCACAGTCCAGGGACAGAGAGAGTTATGTCCTTCCTCTCCTAAGGTCAGCTGGGAACAGCATTGAGCAGCCCCTGGAGGACATGAGAAGCTCGTCTACATCAGAGACTACCTTGCAGAACAGAAGAGGGCCCACACACTGGGAGCAGGGCCTGAGTGGATTGGGACAAAGGTGATCACATCTGGACCCTATAGAATACAACCAAGGGCTGTGGGGCACTGTTGGGGAAGGACCAAGGGAACTGTTTTGGGACCATGGAGAACAGTACTGTGTACAGCACCTTGCAGAGAAAACTGGGGCACCAGACGCCCTGCATTGGGGGTCATGGAAGGACCCAGTAGGACAAAGTCCCAGGTACTATATGCAGAACCTAGCACTACCCACACTGTGATTGTGGAGCTGGGGCTGACCCAGGTCTCCCTTCCTAGTCTGTGCACTTTTCACCTACCAGGTGATAGCTCTGAGTGCTCATATAGATGCCACTTTCCAAGAGCTTCCGGGTGGAATTGCTTCCCGCTCCCCATCCCTTCAGTCTGCCTGGGCCAGCGGGTAATTAATTTCCTGAGCGCATTAGCTGTGCTCATTACGCACACATCAGAACAGCTCTGGGTTTTAAGACACAGATTATTATTGTTTTAAGGGATTTGTGTAATCCAAGAACTGAAAAACAAGTTTTCCACTTATTAGGAACAGACTCCAGGGTGGAGACTGGGAGATCTGGAGGCCTCACTGACTTGGAGAGCTCCTGGTCACCAAGGTCGATGTTGGAGATCTGCCACCCAGGAGGAATTCTTTGACTGACCTTCAACAAGATAGGACAGGTCACTTTGGTCTAGCTTTGTATGCTAATAGGGTTCAGAGTCCTCTTTACCCATCTCCAGGGTTCCCCAGGCCCATGGGCTCTTCCCATCTAATTTCTGGAGGAACTTGAAAGGCAGTCAGCCAGGGGAGAAGCCCTGGGCATCTGAGGGGGACTACCCAAGGTTGCATGGGTAGAGCAAAAGGTGCCTTTCTCCTGCATGTGGCTCTGAACTGGACAGGGGACGAGTCCAGGATGGCCAGTCAGTACCTGGGCTAAAACCCTAATCCAGTCTTCATTGCACATTTTGGTGAATGGCTCCTCAGTCCTGCACTTTTCTCTAATTTCATTCATAGTAAAACCAGTCAGCCCAGGGCCCTGAGCCTCAAGTCCTAAGGTTCCCTGCTGAGGCCAGTCTAGAGCTCTGACCCCACACACATTTTCGTAGACTGTAGTGACCCACAGTCACTACAGGAGAAATTCAGCAGCATCCTACCCTAGAACACTTACAGCCTCTGGGGCAGTTGGACCCAGCTGCAAGTGACTGTAGAGAAATCCCTTCCCCACAGGACCGTGGGCCTCGCTTAAGCAATGAATGGTTAAGAGCTAAAAAACCTTGTGCCATCTCAACATTCCCCATGAGCCATTGGCTCTGGCTTTCGTGTCCTGGGACTCCACCCACTTGAAAGAGCACCCCAGAAATGCTGACCAAGGCAATCTGTGGTTATTGAGTGGGAAGCCATCCCCAGCAGAAGGAGACTACTGCACCTTGTGACTCTGCATTCAGTACCTAAGGGATCAAGGCACATATGCTTGTGTTTGAGCCTCATCTACCCATGAGTGGGGCCACAGCATCCTAGAGGACACAGTACAGGATCACATGTGGCCTCTGGCCCTGGCTGGGCCTCAGCATGGATGAATTTGTCTCACCTTTTCTTCATCAGCTGTAAAGTGGGACTGGCTATGTTACAAGTTAGAAAAGGTGCTTGTAGAAAAAATGGACAGAAAGCCTGTAATGGGAGGGCCTTTTCTTCAACCTTTTTGTGGTCGTGACCCACTCTAAGCCTCAGCATAGAAGGACTCAGTGCCTATCTGCTGTGACCTGTGCCTGTACTTGGCCCCACAGAGGCCAGACCCTGAGCATGGCATGGTGATAGAGAAGAGCACCAGGCTTAGGATTCAGACCCTAAGAGCCTCTCAGCCCCAAAGACTTCACCCATGAAACATGTGCCCCTTCCTGGTTTTGGGTGGCTGGGAAAACTAGGAATTATTGAAGGCAGGCAGGTAACCTGCTCCTCATGAGAGATTGCTGTGAGCCTACACAGCATGAGGCCCAGCGAGGCCCGTCCACTACAGAGCAGCCAGGGAAAACAGGCACATGTGGTTCAAACTGCTCCCAGGTCCCCAGAGGGGCAGACCCTTCCCATGGACCTGCCCTGGGCTACATGGAACCAGACTGCAAGTGCTGTCAGGACCTGGGCTTACAGAGAAGCAAAGACACCCAGGGAGTGGGGCAGTGCTTAATAGGCAGGCATTCAGGGCTGGGCCTGTCATGCTGTCTCCTGACACCCATGGCCAACAGGCTGGACTTTTGTACCTCAGCTGTCTGCTCAGGACCTGGTAGCAAGGGTGGAGGAACCTGGGACACCATTGGCCCTGGCACAGGATAAGGTCCTCCCAGGACATCCCAGCTCCTTGGCTGAAGTAGTGGGGCCCATGCAGAGTAGGCAGTCTTTACTAGGCAGAGAGGAGTCCATGGGGGCTAGAGGACTAATTGTGACTCCCATTCTCCTCTCAGGGCCTTGTCCGCTAGCATTTCCCCTGACATTACCTGCCCCCTAGGAACACTGTAGCCCAGCTCGGACTCAGTAGGACCAAGGCTATATCCTGTTGACTATCCTGGACCCACCCTTTCCCCCACTGTACTGTCTTCGGGTATAGCTGTCAAGGCAGCCCCTGTTGCCTGCCTTCCACAGCTCAGAAGTTATAGCAGGGGCTCTCTCAGAGTACAGATCCTGCCAGGACTCCTTCCCAAGACTACCTGGACCCTGGCTACCCCAGGCCACTCCTTGTGCCAGTGCTGTCCTTGGTGTGTGGTAGCATTTCTGCCTGGAGTTTGGCCCAGCGTGGGTGGTACCCTGGGTTGTCCCTTGCTGTCCTCTTCACTGCCTGTCCTGGAAGGATAGGTTTACACAGCCATAGGGTGCTGCAGGTAAGCACAGGAGTGGAAGTGGGGTGGACTATTTAGGGATCTCCCCAGGAAGCAGTGGTGCTTGAAGGTCAAGAGCATACTCCCAGTGAAGAGTGAGAGCTCAGGAACCTCCCTGAAAATGGGGCAAAGGGAGCTCAGAAAGTGTTGGCCAGGCCAAGTGCCATCAGCTGCTGGGAACCATGTGAGCCTGGGACATGTCCATGACAATACTGATACCACATAAGGGTATTTTGTCTGTTTGCTAAATTTCCATGGCCTTTACAGTGCTCCAGAAGGTGGTGACCTGCAGTGCAGATATGGTGGCCTTGAGTCTAAGCTTCGATCATTGTCAGGAGGCTTCATTTCAGAATGTATTTAGAGTTGACCCTGGCACCTGTCGAACTGAGACCCAGAGAGGACACGAAAGAGCGCAGAAGTTCTCAACCAGGGGCCACCCCAGTCATGAAGGCTCCTACTGTTGCGAGGACTTGGAAGTGGCCATATCATACACCAGCTGCCCTATATGATCTCTGGGCTACTGTTTCACATTTCATGACTGGGCTATCAGCTAGGGATGCAGAATTAATTTTCTGTCCTAAAACAGCTTCTCAGGAGTGGCAGGAAACATCGTTAGTGTCATCCTGTCACAAGCTTGCAACAGTTCCTCAAAAGAACTGTGCTAAAGCTGAGGTCTTCTGGCCCATTGGTCCTCACAGCCTGGTGGCCACTACTTTCTGGACAGTATACAGCTGCTAGCCTCACCCTCGGGACATGCAGTGATGAGCACTGGAGCCAGAGCAGCCATTCCCAGGATTCATGCCCCTGGTGGGGCAGTGATGAGGAGCCAAGCGGTGAGTCACATCCAGATTGTGTGGCTGCATGACCACACGTGCATTCTTTCCGGGGGAGAGTGTGTCATATTTGGATTTCAGATAGAACCTGAGTTTGGTTTAGCCTTCCACCTCCTGCAGATGGAGATCCTCGGTCAGGGTGGTAATGATCCAAGTACTTTTCCTTTTCTAAATAAAGTTTGAGTTTTGCTGAAATCCATCTTATAGATCATAAGCACCAGTTGCCCACTGCGGGAGGGGATCTCTCCTCCTTACCCCCAGTTTCTCATATTCATCACAGGAATGGACCAGGGCTTGCTGCAGTGTTTTTGCAAGCATTGGCACCTACAGATGTGGACTGGGCCCCAAAACCAGGAGTGCAGAACATACACCTCACTACACAGTGGTAGGCAAGGTGCTGAGTTGTAAGTCCAAGGGGGTCTTCTGGTGCTGCAATAGGAGGCTCTTCACACACTGCACTTTCCTGTGCAAGCCTGTGTCTGTGTTGACAGCCTCCAGTCTACAAGGCACCTGCCTCCTGCTGTCTGTTAATTTCCTGTCAGTGACTGACAGCAGGGGGACTAAGATCAAGCCAGCAAGATTTAACACAGAAGCAAATAGGAGATGTTCTCATTGCAGCTAAAGCAAACAGAGAGACTTTAGAAGAAGCAGCTCCTCCCTGCAGGCTGGGCAAACTAGTGAGCTGGAGCAGGACCCACAACCTGCGCTTCTCGCACTGTCTTGCCAGCCTGCTGAGTGTGAAATGGGGGATGAGGGGGTCAGTCTCAGGAGCTTCAGGCCTGTGCAGGCAAATGCTCCCAGCATTTTGTGGGGATTTGTTGTCCCAGAACTGGGAATCTTGGCGTGTTCCTTAATCACCCCCACTGGGTACATGATGTGCACTGCCCTGTCGCACCTACCCTGAGGCTCTGCCTTCCTGAGGACTTTGACCAACACCTGTTGGAACAGGAAGGTCTCATTAGGCTCTAAGATTCTGCTAGTCATTGATTCTGAGGTCCACACAAAAAACAAAACAGTGAAGTGTGAGATGCTGGGCTTATGCTGAGAAGCCACTACCACCTGCATGCAGACTTAACATGGCGTAGTGTCTTAGGGCTGCACTCAGACTCCTAGAAACCCCTGCTGGGGCATGAGAAAGTGCTCTGGGTACAATACCATCTCTAGCTCATACTGAAGCACAAAGGTGAATAGGACCCTGGCCCGGCAGTGGTCCCAGGGTTGTCTTGTGGCCACCTCTGTCCATCTGGAATGCCCAGGTCTGGGCTGGTCTTGGAGCACAGCTCTGGATCCTCACACTGCTCCTGGGGACTTTAGGAAGTTCATGAGGCTCAGATCTGTGGAGATTGGCGGGGAGGTGATTGATGGCAGTGCCCTGGCTGGGAAGGAGGCAGCCCTCTACCATGCAGAAGAGGAAAT
>RJWM01003725.1:0-109743 GCA_004363535.1 Dasyprocta punctata | reverse complement strand
TGTTTTTCTGTAAAATCCCCCTTCCCCCAGTAATCTAAGAAACAAACAGTTACAACTTTTAGGTTGCTGACCGAAAAGCGAGGTCAAAAGATAAACACTCACCCTGCTCCATGCAAAAAAAGAAAAAAAAAATGTGTAAAACGTGCCTTTCTGTAACCTTTGTTATCCATATTAGGGAACGACCACCACCATCTGGCTTTAGACCCTCCCAAAGACAACTCCTCCAATGGATGCAAGAGATCTTTAAAATACTAACCAATGTAATCTACTCTTGTACCTACGCTAGCAAAACTCCTCCTCTCTTTGTTCTAATGTTTTATAAGCCCCTCCAGGCCACTGAGGCGCACGCAGTCTCGGATTGGCTTTAAGTGAGACTGCGTCGCCTGGCCAGGCAATAAACGCTCCATTTCAAATTCTTTGGGCGCTCCGTGAGTTTTATTCATCTCGGGGGTCGTCACTACTTCAGGTAATACTTGCCTCCAGAAATGATTTCTGAAGTATTGTTTTGCTTTCAATTTCCTTAAAGAGTGTCAGCATTAGTGACATTAATTCTTCTCTAAATTTCTTATTGAATTCAACTGTGATTCTGCCAGGTCCTGGGCTTTTTTGTTGGTAAATTTTTAATTAGATTTTCTATTTCATTGGCTGATATTGGGTTATTTAGAATTTTTATATCTTCTTGATGTAGTTTTCACAGTTGGATTGTGTCTAGGAATCTGTCCAAGTCTTCTGTGTTTTCCATTGTATTAGACTATAGGTCTCATAGTAGGTATTCATGATCTCTGAATTTCTGTGGGTTCTATTGTGATTTCACCATTTTCATTCCTAATTACTTGAATTTATAATTTTTCCTTTCCTCTTTTTGATGGTGTTGGCAAATGGTTTATCAGTTTTATTAATTCTTTCAAAGAACCAAGTTTTTGATTTGTTGTTTTTTTGTATTTTTTAAGTATCAATTACATAAATTTCTGCCCGTATCTTATTAATTTCTTGCTTTGTATGAGGTTTGGGTTTGGTTTGTTCTTGTTTTCTAGAAGTTTGAGTTTCAGCATTAGGTTGTTTATTTGAACTTGTTCTATTTTTGTGATGTGAGAATTTATCACTATAAATTTCCCTCTTCGGACTGCTTTCACTGCATTTGGTATATTGTATTGCCATTACTGTTTAATTGTATATGCTATATAATTTCATGTTTAATTTCCTATGTGACCCATTGGTTGTTCAGAAGTATGTTGCTTAATTTCCATGTATTCGTGTAGTTTTTGTGATTTCTTTTGCTGTTGATTTCCAGTTTCATTGTGCTGTCATCAGATAGTGTGCAAGGAATGATTTCAATTTCTCTACATTTACTTAAACATTGTTTGTGGGCTAGCATGTGGTCTATTTTGGAGAACATCCTATGTGCAGCTGAAAAGAATGTGTATTCTGATGTTTTGGGGTGGAACACTCTGTAGACATCTACCAAGTTCATTTGTTCACAGACATGGTTTAATTCTGATATTTCTTTATGGATTTTTTGTCTAGTCAATTTATTTATTTTTTGAGAGTATGGTATTAATGTCCCTCACTACAGTGTGTTAGTGCTTTGGTTTTTTCATGTCTATTAATATGTTTTATGTAGTTAGGTGCACCAGCATTTGGTGCATATATACTTATGATTGTTATCTCTTCTTGTTGAAGTTTCCCTTTAACAAGTATGTAGTGAGCTTTCTTGTCTCTGTTGATCCATTTTGGCTTAAAGTTTACACAGTCTGCAAATAGAATAGCTACCCCTGATTTTTTCTGGGTGCCTGCAGCATGGAGAATTTTTTCCATCATTTGACCATTAGTCTATGAATTTCTTTTTGGGTTAAATGTGCTTCTTGAATGCAGCATGTTGATGGATCTTTCTCTTGATCCATTTTGCCAGCCTGTTTCTTTTGATTGGTGAGTTGAGATCATTTACATTGATAGTCAAAACTGATATGTATTGGCTTATCTTTTTCATGTTATTTCTTGTTGTTGGTTACATGTTTTTCTCTTCTGTTTAATTGCTTGTCCTGCTGGGCAGTTTCTTTCTATTGGTGTTCATCTGTTTGTGGTCTTTGTTATCTCTTTCTATTATATCCTTCAGAGTATTCTGTTTGGTGGTCATGAATTTCTTCAACTGTTCTACATCATGGAGGTATCTTATTTCTCACTTTAATTGGAAAAATAATTTTGTGGGGTACATTGTTCTGGTTTGAAGATTGTTTCCTGGGCCAGGGATTTAGCTCGGTGGCATAAGTGCCTGCCTGGCAAGCGCAAGGTCATGAGTTCAATCACTGGCACCAAAAAAAGATTGTTTCCTTTGAGGGAATGAAGTACCTCACTCCAGGCTCTCCTTGATTTGAAGGTTTGTGTCGACAAGTCTGTTGTGATTCTGATGGGCTTTCCTTTATAAGTGATCTGTTCCTTTTCTCTAGGTGCTTTTAATATTTTGTTCTTGTGTTGAACTTATGCGATTTTGATTATTATATGCTTTGGTGTAGATTTATTTTGGTCATGGCTATTTGGAGTTCTATATAATTCATTTATTTGTATGTCAAATCCTTTATTCACGTTTGGGGAGTTTTCTGCAATTAGTTCTGTGAAGATTTAACAGCATTTTCCCTGTCTCCGACTTTCTCACTGACTCAAATCAGTATTACGTTGTTCTTCTTTGTTTTTTAAAAAAAATTTATTTAAGAGAGAAAAAAGACACATATAACAAAGACAAAAAGCAAAAGAGACAAACAAATGACTGGAGTAAATGCACAATAGTAACATTACAGGTTTACAAAACAGGATGGTAGAAACTTGACAATGGTTGCAATATTGTGTATCATCTTCAAAATTGTGGTTTACATTAACAGATATAGACATGTAAAATTGATCTAATCATATGAGTATTAACTGATATTTCTCAATAATTAGTACATTCAGCATTATGTTCGTTTCAGTTATCTTACATGTACATATATACAGATTTATATCTTTTCCTTTTCCCTTCCCTCTTTCCCCCTTTTCCCTTCCCAATTACTTTTGCTCTTCAAGCTGATTTTTACCCTTACATAGTATTTATTATAGATTTTGGATCATATATACTTTTTCCGTTTCTTACACTAGGGAGACAATACGGTATTTACACATGTGGGTTTGATTTATCTCACTTATGAATATGGTGTCAAGTCGTGTCCATTTACTTATAAAAGTCTCAATGCAATCTTTCTTAATAGCTGAGTAGTACTACACCTTTTTTATCCATTCTTTGATTGATGGACACTTGGGTTGTTTCCAAGATCTGGCTATTACAAATTGTGTTGCTATAAACATGGGTGCACAAATATCACTGTGGTATGATGTTTTCAATTCTTCTCAACTGTTGGTGGGAGTGTAGACTGGTGAAACCACTGTGGAAGTCAGCGTGCAGACTCCTCAAGAAGCTAGGATTAGAGATCCCATTCAACCCAGCTATCCCACTTCTGGGCATTTTCCCAGAAGTGTTGTTCTTCTTTGTTTCAACTTGTAACTATTCAATTGATTTTTTCCATTGTCCCTTCTTATTTTTAAGATACCTTTCTTTCCCTGGTCACTAGTCACATTCTTTTCTTCTAGGTCTGATATTCTATCATAACCTTCATTCAATTTGTTGCATATAATTTCAGTGGAGTTTTTAATTTCCTGGATTCCTGTTTGAATCTGTTTCACACATACAAACAACAAACATAAAATAAAAATAAACAGCAAAACAAAACACACTAATCCAATGAAATACAAAGAGCAAAACCCATTAGACCAAGCAAAATAAAAGTGAGATCTACCTCTGCCTCCTAGGTGCTGCCAACAGAAGGCTCCTTCCTGTGGGTGGCCAGTGTGGGCAGAGAGAACCAGCAGATCTGCCTCCACCTGCCAGTCACCACCACCAAAAGGCTTGCTTCTTGTGGGCAGCCAGCAGGAGCAGGGACACAGCCAGGTAAGCACTGTGCACCCCACCACAGGCCATCATTGGAGGCCCTTGCTTCCTTCAGGCAGCCATCACCCACTGGGAGAATCAAACAAACACATCCTTGTGTGCCTGCCACCATCATGGGAGTTGCAGTACAGACACACAGGCTGGGAGAAGCAGCCCCCCTATGCATCCCTGGCCATCAGAGAAGCCCCAGTGTAGCTGCACAGGTATGGAGAAGCCCACTCCTTGCCCTGCTACCTCCCTGTAAAACTGGGGTCAGAGGAACACAGGTGTCTGTTCCATTCTCCTACACTTTGGCGGGGCTACCAATGTGGGAAGTGCTTTGGGCCCCACAATCAACTTGTTGGGAAGAACCCAGGAGATTGTCAAGATGAAGGAACAAAAGACAATCTCAGACCTCCAGCCCACACAGAACAAATCTGGGAGACACAGTCATGGAATAAAATGGAAGTCACACATATGAAATCTCCTAAAGGATAGCAGCTGAAGTAAAGAAACAACTTCATGAGACTGTAAAAGTAATCAAATCAGAAATAATGTCTCAGGTAAAATAAGAAATCACAAATATAATGATAGAGTTGCTCAACGTATCTAAAGAAGACATAGATAAAAAAAAGAGGAGCATAGGAAAATGATGTAAACCTTGAATGAGCAATATAGATGGAGTATAGGAACTTTGAATGAACAATATACATGAAACAGATTCGAAGAGATATCCAGGAAATTAAAAAGTCAATAAAAAGCTGGCAAAAGCACTTGAAAGAGACTGAAGATAGATTTTTCAAACCTTGAAGACAGAATTGCAACTAGCAATCATGAAAGGAAAGATCTCTTAAAAATAACAAGGAATCATGAAAAAATTCAATGGCTGCAAGATGATGCAAAGAAACATAATTTAAGAGTGATAGGTATCAGTGAAGAAGCAGGGGTCAACACAAATGAACTAAAAAGACTATCTACAGATGTAATAGCAGAAAACTTCCCAAACATAGGAAACTGATCTGGCATACAGATAAGTGAGGCATATAGAATTCCAATCAGCCATAACCAAAGTAAATCTACACCCAGACATGTAATAATCAACATCCCAGAAATTCAGCACAAGAACAGAATATTAAAAGCTGTTAGGGAAAGAAACAGATCACCTATAAAGGAAAACCAATCAGAATCACAGCCGACTTGTCAACACAAACCATCGTCAAGACACATTTGGTGTGAAGTGTTTCAAATCCTGAAAGAAAACAACTTCCAACCAAAATTAATGTATCCTGCAAAACTATCTTTCAAAATTGATGGAAAAATAACATACTTCCATGATAAAGAACAGCTGAAGGTATTCATGGCCACCAAACCAACCCTGCAGAGAGTGCTAAAGGATATTCTACAGAGAGATAAAGATGACCATGGTTCCAAGAACAGCAGCAAAGGAGGATCACCAAACAGGACAGGCAACTGAATGAAGGGGAAAAGTGGAGGGCCAACAGCAGGGGGATAGCACGACAGAGACAAACCAATGTACACTGGTTGTAATTATTAATGTAGATGGCATCAATTCAGCAATAAAAAGAAACACAGGGTGAGCAGATCAAGAAACAACATCTATCAATATACTGTATACAAGAAACACATTTAGCATGAAAGGAACTTCATAGACTGAAAATCAAAAGAGAGAAAGCAATACTTTCATGTAACAGGAGACCAGAAAAAAAAGCAAGGGTAACTTGCCCATCAACTGAAGAATGGATAAGAAAGATACGGCATTTTCACACAATGGAAAGCTACCCAGCTATAAAGTAGAATAATCTTAAGGCTCTTGTAGGTAAATAGATGCAACTGGAGATCATATTCATGGGTGAAATAGTTTGAACTTATACAGGTGAACCCTAGCATAAAAAACAGAAGGAGTTAGTGGGATCCAAAAAGCCCAATACATATTATAAAAGTGATAGGGGAGGAAATATCTAGGAGGGGAAAGTGGTAACCACTGTTAATTTCTTATTGTCTTGTCTTGAACACTCGGAATGTTTTCACAATTTTGTTAGGTTTGGTTTTGTTCTGTCTGGTTTTGTTAGATTTTACTATGTCCAATATATGGGCAGCTATTTTGAACATAAAGGGATGTATTATGGTAATCATGGGTAGTTTCCTATTATCTTGTCTTAAAGTCCTACAATGCTTTCATTCATTTGTTTAATGGGTTTTATTCTGTTTTGATTTGTTTGATTTTATTATGTGTGATGGTATGAACAGCTATTTTGAAGAAAATGAGACATTATGGCAGCCATTGCTGATTTCCTATCATCTTGTTTTGAAGTCCTATAATGCTTTTATTCTTTTGATTGGTTTTATTCTGTTGTGTTTTATTTGGTTTTATTATATGTGATAGTATGGACAACTGTTTTGAAAAAAATGAGACATTATAGTAACCATTGTTCATTTCCTGTTATCTGGTTTTGAAGTCCTGAAATGCTTTTCATTCTTTTGATCATTTTTATACTATTTTTTATGTTTTATATTATTGTGTGTGAAGGTATGGACAACTATTTCGAAGAAAACAAGAGACATTATAGTAGCCACTGTTGAGTTCCCGTTGTCTTGTTTTGAAGTCCAGTGCTGCTTGCATTGTTCTGTTCTGATTTGCTTTGTACTGTTTTGTTTTGTTTTGTTTTATTCTCTTTAAAATAAAAAAGAAAGAAAAATAAAAGTAGTGAGATCCCTCTATTGTCTACCACTCTGTGGTAGATACAAGTCTGATCCCAGAATGTGTACTCTAATCAAGATTGCAGGTGAATTTGGGTCTGATCTTTGTCTCTGGACTTGAGCGATGGGATTTGTCTTTTGTTTCTGGAGGTCCCCCCACCATTTAAAAAAGAAACAAGAGAAGAAGAAAAAATAGGGAAAAGAAGAGAAAAAAAAAGAAAAGAAAGTGGTATTATCTACCCACTTCTATTCCACGTGTCTTTGTCCCCAAGCACAAAGCTGGTGCACTTAACTTATCACCTCCTGGCTCATATTGTTACTGTTGCTTTGGCATTTTTCATGCCACTAGTCCCACCTGTCCATCATTTGTGCTCTAGCTGGGGTACCACTGTGTTGATGGTTTTTTTTGCTGGTCTCTGAACCCTGAGTTCCATCAGTGGAGGGATCAGGAGCCCATCTCAGACCCCCTTCCTCACAGTTTCCACAGTTCTGGGTCGATGGCAGGAGCAGGAGCAAATCTTGGACCCCTTTCTGCCACTTGTAGAAGCTCTGGGTCAATGGCAGGAACAGAAGTCCATCTCAGACAACTTACTGCCAGTTGCCACAGCTCCAGGTCAATGACAGGAACAGGAACCCATCTCAGACCCCTTGCTGCCAGTTGCCACAGCTCTGGGTCAATGATAGTAACAGGAGCTCATCGTGGAACCCTTCCTACCATTTGCAGCAGCTCTAGGTCAATGGCATGAGCAGGAGCTAGTCTTGGACTCCTTCCTGCCAATTTCTATAGCTCTGGGTCAATTGAAGCCCATCTTAAATTCCCTTCTTGCCATTCACAGCAGCTCCAGGTCAACAGTGTGAATGGGAGCATGTCTGAGATTCCTTCCTGTCAGCTGTAGCAGCTCTGGGTCAATGGAGGGAAAAGAAGCCCATATCAGAATCCTTTTTACCAGTCTCAGCAGCTCTGGGTCCTGTTGCTAAGTTTTAAATTACATTTTCAATCTCACTAACTGATACTGGGTTATTCAGAATTTTGATACATTCTTGATTCAGATTTTGTAATTCATACATATCTAGAAATCTGTCCATTTCTTTTGTGCTTTCCATCCTATCGGAGTAAAGAATTTTGAAGTAGGTATTAATGATCTTCTGAATTTCCACAGGATCTATAGTGATTTCACCTTTTTCATTCCTCAGTGCATGTATTTGAGTCTTTCCTTTTTTTGATAAGGTTGGCAAGGGATTCATCAATTTTATTTATTTATTCAAGGAACCAAATCTTTGATTTATTAGTTCTTTGCATTGTTTTCTTAGTCTCAATTATGTTAATTTTTGCTGTGATCTTTATGATTTTCTCCCTTGTATGGGCTTTGGGTTTATCTTGTTCTTTTTTTTCTAGAAGTTTGATATACATCATTAGGTTGTTTATTTGTGCTTGTTCTGTTTTCCTGATGTGAGAATTCACCACTATAAATTACCCTGTTAGAACTGCTTTCATTGCATCCCACAGGTTCCACTATTTTGTATCTGTATTTTCACTTAATTGTAGATATTGTTTAATTTCATCTATAACCCACTGGTTGTTCAGGAGAGTATTATTTCATTTCCATGTGCTTAGGGAGTTTTTGTGCTTTTTTGCCATTAATTTCCAATTTCATCACACTGTGGTCAAATAATACATGTGAAATAATTTCAGTTCCTTTGCATTTACTTAAGCATGTTCTGTGGGCTAGTATATGGTTTACTTTAGAGAACATTCCACGTGCAACTGAGAAGAATGTGTATTCTGATGTTGGTAGGTGCAACATCTGTAAACATCACTAAGTTCGTTTGTTCACAAGTTTGATTCAGTTCTGTTATTTCTTTGCTGATTTGTTGTCTAGTTGATTTACCTCTTTGTGGTAATGGTGTGTTAAGGTCCCCATTATAATTTTGTTGTTGTTTATTTGATTTTTTATATCCATTAATATTTGTCTTATATAGTTGGGTGATCCCATATTTAGTGCATAGATATTTATGATTCTCATCTTTTCCTCCTGAATTTTTCCTCTAAGAAGTATGTAGTGACTTTTTCAAAATATCTTTTGATAATTCTTGGTTTGAAGTTCACACTGTCTGCAAACAAAATAGTAACCTCTACTTTTTTTCTGGGCTCCTATTGTATAGAGTATTGTTTTCCATCCTTTGACTTTCATTCTATGAGTTTCTTTTTGAGTTAAACGTGTTTCTTGGATACAGAATATTGTTGGATCTTGTTTCTTGATCCATTCTGCTAGTCTGTTTCTTTTGATTGGTGAACTGAAGCCTTTGACATTGATGACTGTAACTGATATACATTGGCTTAAATTTGTCATGTTATTTTCTTGGTGTTGGCTCCCTGTTTTTCCCCACTGTTTAATAGCTTGCCCTTTCTGGTGGTTTCTTTCTGTTGTTGTTCTTGGAATTGTGGTCATTTTTATCTCTGTCTAGAATATCTTTTAGTACTCTTTGTATGGTTGTTTTGGTGGTCACGAATTCTTAAATTGTTCCTTGTTATGGAAGTATCATATTTCTCCATCAATTTTGAAAGAGTTTTGCAAGGTTTATCAATCTGAGTTGGAAGGTGTTTTCTTTCAGGAGTTGAAATACTTCACTTCAAACTTTTCTTGACCTGAGGGTTTGTGTTGAATAGTCTGCCATGATTCTGATGGGTTTTCCTTTACAGATAATCTGTTTCTTTTCTCCAAGAGTATTTAATATTCTGCTCTTGTTCTGTATTTCTGGAATCTTGATTTTTATACATCTTGATGTAACTTTATTTTTGGGGATCTGTATGCTTCATTCATTGGTATGCTGAATTCCTTATCCATGCTTGGGAAGTTTTCTGCCATTATTTCTGTGAAGATTTTTTTATGGCATTCATGCTGTCTTCAGCTTTCTCATCCCCAATCAAACTTAAGTTATTCTTCTTTGCTTCATCTTGAAGCTGGTGGATTGATTTTTCTTTTCTTTCTTAAATAAGCTTAGTTAAACTGTTTTTTTTATTTTAAAAAGGAAAGAACAGAACAGAACAAAGCAGATCAGAACAAAACAAAGCAAGCAACACAGGACTTCAAAACAAGACAGCAGGATATCAATAGTGGCTACCATAATGTCTCTTGTTTCCCTTGATATAGTTGTCCATATCTTCACACACAATGAGTTTAAACAAAATAAAATAGTATAAAACCAGTAAAAACAAAAGAATGAAAGCATTACAGGCCTTCAAAACCAGACAATAGGAAAATCAATAATGGCTACTGTAATGTCTCTTGTTCTCTTCAAAATAGCTCTCCACACTTGCACACATATTGAAATCAAATAATACAAAACAGACTAAAACTAATGAAAACAAAGAATAAAAGCATTATTGGACTTCACAACAAGATGATAGGAAGTCAGCAGTGGCTACCATAATGTCTCATTTTCTTCAAAGTCACTGTTCATATGATCACACAATCAATCCTTGTACACTCTTTAGGAGAAGTTCTGCACATGTATAAGCCTATACATGTACATCTATCTTTTCTGTATTAGAGGGAAAAACAGAACAAAACACAACAAATTACAAGAAAAGCAAGAAAAAAAGAGACTATTAAATAACAATAACAAAGAGCCCAATCCAGGCTTGCAAGACAAGGTGATCAGAACATAACTAAGGTTGTTATTTTGCATGGTTATCTCCAAAAGAGTTACTCAGGTTACCATATATAAATCCTATGAATGTTAACTGATATGTCCCATGAACTAATACAATTAGTAATACAATCATCTTAGCTATCTTAAGTGTATATGTACAAATTTATATTTTTTCTTTCTTCTTCCTTCTTTTCTCCTTTTCCCCAAGTTATGTTTTTCCCCTTTGGGCAGTTTGTTACCCTTCAACAATATTTACTGAAGATTTTGTATCTTATTTACTCTTTCATTTTCTTACACTAGGGAGACAATACAGTATTTACACATGTGAGTCTGATTTATTTCACTTATGAGTATGGTCTCAAGTCACATCCATTTACCTATAAAAGCCTCAAAGTGATCCTTATTTATAGCTGAGTAGTACTCCATTGTATAAAATTACCACATCTTTTTTTTTGTCCATTGCTCAATTGATGGGCATTTAGGTTGTTTCCAAGATTTGGCTATTTCAAATTATGGTACTATAAACATGGGCTCACATACATCACTGTGATATGATGTTTTCAGTTCTTCTTCTGGGAAAATGCCTAGAAGCGGAATATCTGGGTTAAATGGGACTTCCAATCCCAGGTTTTGAGGATCCTCCAGACTGATTTCCACAGTGGTTACATCAGTCTACGCTGCCACCAGCAGTGCAGAAGAGTTCCTTTTTCCCCACAGCCTCTCCAGCATTTGTTATTGGTGTTTTTCTTGATCCTGGCCATTCTTTCTTGGAGTGAGATGGAATCGCAGTGTTGTTTTAATTTGCATTTCTCTAATGATCAATGACGTTGAACATTTTTTCATGTATTTATTTGCCGTTTGTATTTCTTCATCTGAGAATTGTGTATTCATCTCAGATGCCCATTTTTGGATTGGGTCTTTGAATTTCGAGGGTCTGATTTTTAAAAATTCTTTATATGTTCTATATAGAAGTCCTTTGTCTGAGAGACAGTTGACTAAGATTTCTTCCCAATTTGTGGGTTTTCTTTTCACTCTGTTGGAGATTTCCTTTGACATACAAAATTTTTTTATTTTATTTTTATTTATTTATTTTTATTTGGCACTGGGGATCAAGTGCAAAAACTTTTTAATAAGACAAGGTCCCAGTTATTGATTCTGGGAAGTGTCTCCCATGCAGTTTGATTTTTTTTCATGAATTCTGTGCCTACCCCTATATCTTCAAGATTTCTACCTACTTTGTCTTTGAGTAGATTTAGTGTTTCTGTTTTAATATTTAGATCTTTAATTTATTTTGACTTTAGTTTAGTGCATAGTGATAGGCATGTGTCCAGTTTTAGTTTTTGACATATGAAAAGCCAGTTTCCCCAGAACCACTTATTAAAGAGGCTATCTTTCTCCCAGTGAACATATTTGGCTCCTTGGTCAAAGATAAGGTGGCTAAGTGTGTTTGTAGTTGTGGTTGTATCTTCTAGTCTATTCCATTGATCTTCAGGTCTGTTTTTATTCTAGCACCATGCTGATTTTATCACAGTAGCTTTGTAGTACAACTTTAAGTCAGGGATTGTGATCCTTCCTTGCTTTGTCTTTGTTGCCCAGAATTGCCTTTACTATTCTAGGTCTCTTCTGGTTCCAGATGAATTTTAATAATGATTTTTCCAGATCTGTGAGGTATGCTAATGGTATTTTGATTGGAATTGCATTAAATCTGTATAACAATTTTGGGAGAATGGCCATTTTCACAATGCTTGTTCTTCCTATCCATGAATAAGGAATGTCTTTCCATTTTCTGAGATCCTCTTCGATTTCTTTTTTTGAGTACTGTGGTTTTCACTGAATAGATCTTTTACTTCCTTTGTTAGATTAATTCCTATGTATTTCATTTTCTTGGATTCTATTGTGAAAGGTGTGGTTTCTCTTACTTCTCAGTCAGTTTGTTGTTTGTGTACAGGAATGCTATTGATTTTTGGGTATTGACTTTATATCCAGCTACATTACTGAATTTGGTTACTACACCTAGAAGTCTTTAAATGGAGTTTTGGGGGTCTTCCATGTAGAGTATCATGTCATCTGCGTATAATGATGATTTAACTTCTTCTTTTCCTATCCTTATTACTTTTATTTCTTTCTCTTGTCCAATTGCTCTGGCTAATATTTCCAGCACTGTATTGAATAGGAGTGGTGCTAATGGACATCCTCCTCTTGTTCCTGATTTTAGAGTAAAAGCTTTCAGTTTTTGACCACTTGACATGATACTGGCTGTTGCTTTGTCATAGATGGCTTTTATCAGATTGAGGTAAAGACCATTTATTCTGGTTTTCCATAGGGTTCTTGTCATGAATGAGTTCTTGTCATGAATCAGACTTTATCTAAAGCTTTTTCTGCATCTATTGAAATGATCACGTGATTCTTATCTTTGGCTCTATTGATATGGTGTATTACGTTTATTGATTTGTGTACATTGAACCATCCCTGCATTCCTGGGATGAATCCCACTTGGTTGTGGTGCATAATCTTCTTGATGACTTGCTGCATTCTGTTTGCCAGTATTTTTTTGAGGATTTTTGCATCTATGTTCATTAGGGAGATTGGCCTTTAGTTCTCTTCTTTGGTTGGGTCTTTCTCTGGTTTTGGTATGAGGGTAATACTTGTTTCCAGGAATGAGTTAGGGAGAATTGCTTCTGTCTCAACTTCATTGCAGAGTTTGAGGAGTGTTGGCATTAAGTCTTCCTTGAATTTCTTGTAGAATTCAGCTGTGAATCCATCAGGACCTGGGCTTTTCTTTGTTGGGAAGGTTTTAATTACATTTTCAATTTCATTAGCTGAAATTGGGTTATTCAGCAGTTTTACATCTTCTTGATCCAACTTTGGTAATTCATATGTTTCTAAGAGTTTGTCCATTTCTTCTGTGTTATCAGACCTATGAATGTAAAGGTTTTTGAAGTAGGTATTGATGATCTTCTATGTTTCCTCAGGGTGTGTAGTGATTATGCCCTTTTCATTCCTTATTGCATGAATTTGAGTTTTTTCTTTCCTTTTTTAAATAAGGTTGGCTAGGAGCTCATCAATTTTATTTATTCTTTCAAAGAACCAATTCCTTTATTTGTTAATTATTTGTATTGTTTTCTTAGTGTCTATTGCATTAATTTCTGCTCTTATCGTTATAATTTCCTCCCTTCTTTTGGCTTTGGGTTTGACTAGCTCTCCTTTTTCTAGATGTTTGAAGTGAAGTATCAGGTTGTTTATTTGTGTTCGTTCTGTTCTCCTGATGTGGCAATTCACTGCAATAAATTTCCCTCTGAGGACTGTTTTCATTGCATCCCACATGTTCTGGTAAGTTGTATTTGTATTTTCATTTGCTTGTAGATACTGTTTAGTTTCTTTTTTAATTTCCTCTGTGACCCATTGATTGTTCAGGAGTGTAGTATTTAATTTCCATGTGTTTATGGAGATTTACAGTTTCTTTTGTCATTAATTTCTAGTTTCATGGCACTATGTTTAGATAATATGCAAGGAATAAGTTCAATTCTTTTACATTTATTTAAGCATGTTCTATGGGCTAGTATATGGTCTATTTTAGAGAATGTACAATTTGCAGCTGAGAAGAATGTATATTCTGATTTTGTTGGGTGGAACACTCTGTACATGTCTACTAAGCCCATTTGTTCACAAGTTTGATTCAGTTCGGCTATTTCTTTGCTGATTTTCTGTCTAGTTGATCTGTCTCTTTGTGTTAATGGGGTGGTAAGATCTCCCATTATAATTGTGTTATTGCTTGTTTTATTTTTCATTTTTATTAACATTTGTTTTAAATAGCTAGGTGCTCCCATATTTGGTGTATGTATATTTATGATTGTTATCTCTTCCTCACAAAGTTTTTCCCTAACTAGTATGTAGTGATCTTCTTTATCTTTTTTGGTCATTCTTGGTTTGAAGTTCATATTATCCACAGACAGAATAGCTACCCCTGCTTTTTTTGGGGGGGGTTTCCTGTTTCATGGAGTATTATTTTCCAACCTTTGACTTTCAGTCTATGAATTTCCTTTTGGGTTAGATTGGTTTCTTGTAAACAACATATGGTTGGATGCTGTTTTTTGGACCCATTCTGCCAATCTGTTTCTTTTAATTGGTGAATTGAGGTCATTTACATTAATGGTTATAACTGATATATTTTGTCTTATTTTTGTCATGTTACCTTTCTGCTGTTGGTTCTTTACCTTTCCCCTCTGTTTAATTGTTTGCTGTGGCTAGTGGTTTTCCCCTCTTTTTAATTGTTTGCTGTGGCTAGAAGTTTTTCTCTGTTGTGTTCCTGATGTCACAGTTACTTTTATGTCTATCTAGAATATCTTTTAGTATTCTCTTCTGGGTTGGTTTGGTGTTCATGAAGTTATTCATCTGTTCTTTGTCATGGAAGTATCTTATTTCTCCATCAATTTTGCAAGACAGTTTTTCAGGGTACATCAATCTGAGTTGGAAGTCATTTTCCTTTAGGATTTGAAATACCTCACTCCATGCTCTTCTTGATTTCATTGTGTTGAGAAGTCTGCTGTGATTCTGATGGGCTTTCCCCTATAGGTGTTCTGCCTCTTTTCTCTAGCAGCTTTTAATATTCTGTTCTTCTGTTGAATTTCTGGGATGTTGATTACTATATGTCTGGGTGTAGATTTATTTTTGTTATGGGTAATTGGAGTTCTATATGCTTCACTTATCTGTATGTCAGTTTCCTTTCCCATGTTTGGGAAATTTTCTGCTATTTTTCTGTAAATAGTCTTTTGATAGCATTTGTGTTGTCACCTTCTTTTTCATTAACACCTATCAATCTTATATTTTTTTTTCTTTGCATCATCTCGCAACTGTTAAATTGTTACTTCCTGATTCCTTGTTATTTTTAAAAGATCTTTCCTTTCCTGTTCACTAGTTGCAATCTTGTCTTCTAGGTCTGAAAGTCTATCTTCACATTCATTGAAGCGGTTTTGCCAGCTTTCGATTGAGTTTTTGATTTCCTGAATCTCTTTGAATCTGTTTCATGCATTCTGTGTCTTTCTTATACTGTTCGTTCAAGGTATATATCTTTTTGCAGTGCTCCTCAATTTTTTTTTAACAATTTCTTCTTTAAATGTGTTCAGCTTTTTTATTACATTTATCATTTCTTCTTTTACCTCGGAGATTATTTCTGATATGAGTTCCTTTACAGCTTCATGGGGTTGTTTCTTTACTTCAGTTGCTATCATTTCAGAAGTTTCAGGTGTATAACTTACATTTCCTTCTATGTCCATGTCTCCTAGGCTTGTTTGGGATGGACTGGAGGTATGAGGTTGCATTTTGCTCTTGCATTTTGTCATTTTCTTGTATTTCCCAAATGATTGTGCATGCTGGGCAGGTCCCTACCAAGCTCTGAGTGAGGTGCTGAGCTTGCACGGCTGGATGGAGTTTGCTGTGCAGGGCTTGGGCTCACACCACTGAGCACAGGTGGTTCCCTAGCCACTCGAGTTCACTGGGGGGGGGGGCTAACCAGGCCCCTAACTACCTACCTAAAGGTCTCCAGCTGATTGGGTATGCTTTGTGGGTCCCTACCAGGTTCTGAGCAAGGTGCTGAGCTTGCACCAGTGGATGTGGTTCACTGTACAGGGCTTTGGCTCCCGCCACTGAATGCATGCAGTTCCCTAGTCACTCGAGGTCACTGAGCAGGCTGAATTGATTTTTCATAGTCTCTTGCTATTTTTAAGATATCTTTCTTTTCATAATGTCTGACTGAAATTGTCTTCAAGCTGTAATATGCTATCCTCCCCTTCATTCAATCTGTTGTGTATACTTTCAAGGAAGATTTTAATCTCATGGATTTCTGTTTGGATCTGTTTCATGGATTCCGTTTCTTTCCTATATTGGGCCTTTTTTGTTTCCATCAGTTTTCTAAGCTCATGTATTCTTTTATCTGTACCTGCTACAATATTTTTAGGCAGCATTTCTTTTTGCATCTGAGAGATTATTTTCTTTATAGCCTCTTCCACTTGTTTTTTCACTTCTGTTGCTATCATTTCAGAAAGTTCCAGTATTTGATTTTCACTTTTCTCATTGGGCTCTGCGCTTGTCCTTGGTGGGTTGTGGGTCTGCAGTTGCATTTTGCTTTTGTGTCTTATCATTTTCTATTTTCTCTCTTTTATTATATTTTGTTTTCTATGTTGATGCTTGCCAATTTCTTATGGTAGATAGCTTTATTACTAGTATTGAGACTTCCATAAGAGATATCTGTTCTTGAGGGATGTCCTCTAGATATCGGTGGTTCTTTATAGCTATTCCAAGAACCTACCTTCCCAATTTGTAAAGAACGCAAAGTTACTTTTTGGCTCAGCACCTAGTCCTTCGGTATTGGACTATGCTGGTGATTATGATCACATACAATCACTGTGTCATCATACAAGGGAGAAAAACTGATTATGACATGTATAACATCTTGACTAAAGTAGTATAGTTAGTAACACTAATAGTTTCAAGTACACCTTAACTAGTGAAAAACTGTGGTAATCATTAATATCCTACCTTCAACCCCAAGAGAAAACTCTAGAATTATGTAGCAAAATCAAACATAAACCATGAAGTGATTTTTCCCTTAGTGAAATGAATTTTACCTGCTCTGGGGGACAGGGATGTTTAAGATGGGTAGGGGACAGGATAACAAGATGGATGAGATCCAATAGAGTAGAATTAAGGGTGGAGGTCACAGGGTGATACCCAAGTTTCACGAAACTGGAGGACGTAAGAGGGATAGAATGAAATAGAATGTGAAGGAGTAATCAGAAAGAGAAAGGACAATGTATTATCACTTGAAAAGTTAAATTCAAGAGGTAGTTGAGGAAATAGAGAAAAAAGATCAGTAGAAGAAAACAAAAAAGAAAGGTGAGAGACCTAAACAGTGAAAAAAGGAAAGAAAAAAGAGAAGAAGGAAAAAGAAAGGAAAAAGAAAAAGAAGAGCAGAAAAAGAGGAGAAAAAAGCAAGAAAAAAGAAAAGAGAAAAACATCCCACATAGACAAAAATAACCACAAAATATTAAACAAAACAAGACAAAATGCAAGACAGGAAGAGGATAGCCAATCTGACAAGCAATGGAGAATAAAAATAGTAAAATATCTCTGGTGTTTACAGTTCTGTGATAGTGTCCAAGTCAGATCCCAGAAAAGTCCTGCATACTCTAGTCAAGTCTGCCTTGGGAATTGTGCTGGGTATGGAGCTGATCTTGGCCTCTGGATGTGGGGGCTGGGACTGGTGTTCTGTTGGTAGAGTTCTCCAGAGCATGCTGTTGGCTCCTCAGTGCTGCTTCAGACACTTTCACGTTGCTGGTCTCGCAGATTACTCCCCACGCCAAAGGTTCATGTGCACCTGTGTGCCCGGGGTTCACCTGGCCTGGGTATTTGCAGTGGTTGATTGGTGACTCTGCCCCTAACCAGCCATTTCTAAGAGACAGAAGCAATCAGAACTGGAACAGGAACTATTATCTGGGCAACTAACAAACTCAAATATACTGGCTGGGAGCGGAGTTGGGCATTTTCTGCTACATACCTATTTTCTCATACCTTCATCTATGCTGTCCTAATTCTGTTGATTTTTGTGACTCCGTAGCTACTTCTTCTACTGTGAATTGTATGTTTTTTCCCCTTTGCCAATTTTATGATGAAATGTTTCATCTTTTCCCTATTGATTCTTAGGATCTCTTGATTTGTGATGGATTTTAATCTCCCAGTTGTTACTGTGTCACAATGTTTTTCCTCAGCCTGTTGCTTGACTTTTAACTTGGCCCAGCATGTTTAAGAAAGTCCTTCTGATGAGGAACTACAGGGATATTTATTTCTGACTTTTATTCCAGGAAAATTTGGGATTCTTCCCAAGGGCTGTTTTTCTTGTCATTCCCCCGCCCCCATACTCCCACCATGAATCCATGTAATCTTGTTCTCTTATTCTTGCTTTGGCTACAAGAAGTCTTAGAACAAACATCTCTATACACCTCCAGTGACAGTGCAGAACTTCGTGGCAGGCATTCATTAACCCAACCTCATCACTGAGCTCACCCATTGTGTTTCCTGTTCATGATTTCATTTTTTCTTTCTTTCCTGGCTTCTGGTTGATTTACACTGTAATAAACTTATGCCTAGTTTGTCTAAAATCATCTTTGCAACAAGGTGTGGCACTAAAAAATATTATTTCCTGCTCACAGCAGCCATTTCATAAATGACGACACTGAGGCCAGGAGAGGGACAGCACCTGAGGCAGGGCCGTATGGAGTCAGCAAAATAGAATCACTCAGCCTTTCTATGCTTGGTTGTTTCTTCCCTACCTTGCCTCTGCCTGAAGAGGACCTCTGTCTCTCATGTATAAGTGCAAAATCAGAATCTTTTCATTTGCCAAGTGACAAAAATCACGTTAAATAAGCAAGGAGAAATGGCTTATTCACAAAAAAGGCAAACCTCAATAGGCTTCAGGCATGGCTTGATCCAAGCACACAGGCAATCTCAACAAGCAGTTTTCCCTGCACATTAGGTTGTACTTCTCTGCCTCTCTGTTTGCCTGGTGATGTCATCTATTTCTGCTTCAGACAGTTTCATTCCTTGTGGCATAAAGATGATATGAGCATGAAAAAGCAAACCCTCTCCTATAGTCCCCCAAAAAGAGAGAATTCTGACTGACCCACTTGAAATGCCACCTCCTATACACAGAATGCTGGGCAGAGTGACAGGCATTTGATTGACAGTGATCATAGGATTAAGGGAGACAAGAAGGATGGGGTGTGATGGGCAAACAGAGCAGAGACCAACATGTAGGGTCCAGGGAAGCAGGGCACCGCCTCCCACCCAGGAGGAAGAAACGTCTGCCCCAAGCACGGATCAGCCAGAGACTGACTTTGCTCCTTCTTTAATGGAAACACGTCTTCTTCCTTCTTGCTTCAGGGCCTTGAGGACTAATCCACCTGCTTGGTGTTTTCTCCACATGCTAGCTTTTTCTAGTTCCTGCTCCTTCCCATCTCCAGCCCAAATGTCTTTCTCTTCTGCACTCCCCTCCTCATGCAGAGACACTTTTTATAGCAGTGACTTTGTGCTCCATTCTACTGGAAAGACAAAGCTGTGCAGTGTGAGAAGGTACATTGGGCTTGACCTGAAACACCACTTCAGAGGAGTGGTGAGTGGTTCTTGAGAGGCTAGAGTTCATGGTGAAGAATGCAAATGATATTATCTACCTTGATTCTAGCAAGACTAAAGAAGGCAGTGAATATTTGTTTAACACATACTGTGCCCGCACTTACAAATATATATGCACAATTTACTTCAGAGGTCCAATTCCTGTCAGGTAAATGTTAATTTACAGACAAGGTATTCAGAGTAGGAAAGTGGCTTACCTAAGATCACACCTGGTGATTAAGAGAACTGGGTTTGGAAATCTCCATCTATTCTGTCCTATTTCTACCCATTTCCTAATAAACACTCCCCATTATGAAGCAATTACTCATACTACAGGAACGTCTCCTAATTAAATGTGAAAATAGGAAAAGACTTTGGAATGTACTTTGAGGAGGCTAGTCTTAGCAGAATTACTTCCATACCAAGAATTTGTTTCCCAGCTATGGAGCAGATGGGATCCTTTTTCCTTGATGTTCCCAATGAGTGGAATGTAAGAGGCACAGAAGATGACCAGCTTTCAGCCTCCGCTTCCTGACACAGCTGTCTCAAACTGTGCAATAAAGGAGCAGGAATCAATCAGTCAGTGAAGTAACCTATTGATGAATGAGTCAGTTCACTTTCACCATACGTACTTGCTGGGGGCAGTTAGTGACCAGTGTGGAGCCCGAGGCTCCATCTCCCAGAGCATGATGACAGTCTAAGGAAAAAGTCACTTTGCTTTACAGCCAACAGTTCCGGAAGACATCTGTTGTCAATCTCCAAGTAAAGCCATTAAAATTGTAGAGGAAGCTCTGGGTTCCTCTCCCTTTCTTACCAACTAGAACTATACTATGAAAAGCTGACTTTGACTATCCTGGTCTCTTCTTCTCTAAACTGTGTGACCTGAAGGGCATACTGCCTCTGAGGTTCTGTTTTACTACCAGTGGATGGTGAGCTGGGCTGAGGCCATGAGCCCTCCACTTGGACTGGCTGAGAGTCAGTCTGCGAGTACTGCTTCTGAGCCTAGCACCCCATAGGAACTTTAACAAGCAAAACTTTTAGCCATTTTAATAGAGGACTGTGTTAGTCAGCTTTCCATCACTATAACAAAATACCTGAGCTGGTGATACCACCTTTAGCAGGTGGAGAAGGTGAACTGGGCTGCGGTATGTCAGACTTGGTCACTCACTTGCTGTAGAAAGTGATACTCTGGCCTTGGCCTCCTAAATCTCCATCCTGGCACCTGTTATGGTTATAGGTATGAAAACTTCAGGGGATGGCTGATTAAAGAAGGAGAGGTCAGGAAGCACCCATGTCCAGGCCTCTGTGGCCCCTCTTCTGGCAGATGAGAGAGCTTTCTACCACTGAGAGACACTACAGGCCAACTTGGAACAAAATTCTATCGCCCACAGTGACTGGTGAAACCTGCTTGGACCCAGTCCTCTCTGGGCTCTTTGCGTCCTTTCTCTCCTCCCTTGTGCTGCTCCATCCACAGTAACCCATGAAGCTCATTCCTACCTCTCGGCCTTTGCACAGCTGTTCCCTCTGCCTGCAATGCTCTTCTTCCAAGTTATCACAAGGCTCACTCTCAAAAGATCAAAAAGTCAGAAAAGACTTTCCTGATGACCATCCTGCTTTAGTCACTGCTGACTTCACTTCCTGTTTTTTTTCTTTTCTTTTCTTTTCTTTTTTATTTATTTATTTATTTTTTTTGCAGCACTTATGGCTCATGTACAGTGTGTATTTATTTGACTGTTGCCTGCTTTCCACAACCAAAATGTGAGCTCCATGGGTTAGGGCTTTGTGTAGATCAAAGCCATATCTTGGTCCCTGGAATAGAGATGGGTAAGAGGATGGAAGTAGAGGAACTGGATGACAGACATTGGGAAGGAAGTCTGGGCAGCCTCAAAGGGTCTGAGAGACAGAGGAGCCATGTGTGGAACTGGACAGTGGGGAGAGAGTGGGACCATGTCCCCAGCTAGAGGAAGTCTGGTTTAAATCCAAATGATCTTCGGTCCCCAGGCACAGAACATTTACTGGTTCTCTATGATGGTCCAGAAAGGCAACCGTGTGGTGTAGAGCAGGGCTTTGGAGCCAGGGGAGCCAGAGGCCTTGTCTTAGCTCTATGTTTGAGATGGGCAAGTTTCTTCCCCCACTGAGCTCTGGTTTCCTCTGCTGACAAACATAGTGGATAATCATACGCATAAGGATTAAATGGGCTTTGTGTGAAGTGCCCAGCATGGAGGCTTTTACTGGAAAAACCAGCTTCCATGTTGTGAAGAGACGCAGGCTATCCCTCAGAGAGGTCTCCATGGAGGGGCTCCTTTAGAAAACCCCTGTGAACAGGGGTCAGCCCCCCAGTACACAGTCACAATGGCTTGCTGACAGTGGAGTGAGCCACCTTGGAGGCAGACTTCTAGTCCTGCCAAACCTTTGTGTTTGTGCAGGCCCAGCTGACACCCAGACTGAGCCTCCTCAGGGACCTCAAGCCAGAACTACCTGGCTAAGCCACTCCCAAATTCCTGATCCTTAGGAGCTGAGGGAAATAACAATTCCATTGGTATTTTAAGCCAGTGGACAGTGAACTTTTTTGAAAAGGTCATCTAGTAAATATTATAGCCTGCATGGGCCATATGGTCTCAGTCATAATCACTCTACCATTGTAAGGCAAACACAACCACACCTGACAAGTAAATAAATGTAGCTGTGTTCTGAAAAAGCCATCAAAACAGGTGGCAGGACAGATTCAGTTTCTGGTCCATAGTTTTCCAACTTCTGATTTTAGCTACCAAAATAAATGATTTATGCATTTTTACAGAATACAAAAATGGCCTCTTTCCTCATGGGACTGGTGATCATGCCTGGAATGCCCAGCTCTATCTCCTGTGGGTGTCTCCTTTAGACTACTCAGACCTCAGGGAAGAGTCTGTGTTGTAAAATGCAACTTTTAGAGATAAGCAGCTTCTCCAAACTTCTTTCTGCTGAGCACATAAACCAGCGCCCTCTCCTCTCCTCAGCCCAGATGAAGTGACGGAATATGCAGATGCCAATAGCCTCAGGAGACTGGAGCCAGGTTTCCTTTCTACTAGAAAGAGGAGGATGAGCTGAAGGTGGCTGAAAGTGACAAAGAAAGTGCAGTGATCTGCACTGTCTCTCTGTGTTCCCCTTCCTATCTGTTCCTCAGCATCGAAGACCCTCACCCACCTGTACATGGTGAGATGGTGATTTGCGGCAAATGGGTTCCTCCATCCCCTTGGGGCTAGCTTTAAATAAAACCTTTTTCCCATTTACCAAAAGAATGGTCTCCTTTTATTTGGTCAGGGGTAAGCAAATGAATCTAAGTGTGTAAGTGTAAGTGACCAGTAACATGCTGACACACACACGTCTCCAGCTCTCAGGGCATGCACAGAGAAAATGCTTGCCTGGTCATCTGCTGGAGGAACAGACCAAGTAAAGCCCAAGGCCCCACTTGTGCTACAAAAGGGACTAACTGCCTGGGCTGTAGGAACTCTCCCACAATTAAAATGATCTGAACAGCTTTCTGGAAGAAGTGAACTTGACCAGAGCCCTGAAGGGTAGGTAAACTCTGATGAGCACTAAGTCAAGGGAAGCATATTTTAAGCTAGAGGAAAAAGCATGATCCTGGCATGGAAAGATGGATACAAGCCAGTGGAGTCAGTGTGCTGAGGGCCTTGAATATCAGACGGGGAGTTTGGATAACATCCTGGACACCAGTGCTTCTCTAGCAGAGTTAGAGACTTCATGGATGTACTCTGGGGAGAGCACTGTGGGTTTCATAAAACTTGGTGGTCCAGAGACAATGAATCACTGAGTGAGCCATTGAAATGTCTAATTGTGGGTGACATGAGCACAGGCCCACTGGGGACTTCTGGAGGCAGTGGAGAGCACACCTTAGAGGTGCTCCAGCCAAGGGTGGGGCTGGGTTCATCCACCATCTCCCATCAATTACTGGCTAGGCTGCTGGTGGACTTGGACTCTCCAGCACCCCCAACCTTAGGCAGTTTCAGGGGTTGGCAGAAGCCTCACTGGGTATGGGAAGGCAAGTGCTGAGGTGACAAGGGCAGGATAATGACAGTATGTGCTATAGGTACAATCTGTTAGGAACTGTAATTAGGCAGCTGTGCACGTGTTTGAGTGGAGTTGGCTGGGGCCCAAGAGGATTCTGGATGGGAGCTCACACAGGACCTCATGCAAAGCCATCTAGTCAGGTGCACAAGATATGGCGATGTACCAGAACATGGTGGTGTTGGCTGAATCCTCAGGTAGGGACCAGGGCTCAGTAAATATTTTTTCAATGAATGAATCGATGTAACTTCTGCAAACTGTTTACAATTTAGCTCAGATATCAGCTCTACTAGGCCTTTCTTGCCCCCTGGGTGCATAGTGCCATCCACAGGCCTGGATTTTGGAACTCACCTGTTCTCCTTTTCTGTCTCCTTGCAAGACCCAGATGACTCTGCCACCTGCCACTTGTGTTCAACTCTCACTGCTCCCTGGCATAGAGTGGGTGTTTGGTAATGAATGAACGAATTACTCAATCAATCAATTGCTAATGGCAGGACCTGAAATAATGTATATGAGACTGGAGAACTTGGGGGCTCAGTGTCCTTACTGCACCTCATGTGATTTAATGTTTCTATCACTGCAGTCTTTGCATCATAGGTATGCATGAAACATTTTTGAACAGATGATACGAGCTAACACCTCTTGGGCACCTGCCTTGCACTTGGCACAGTTCTAAGTGCTTTATATTTATTCATTCCTTTAATTGTCAATTTATATTCCTGTGTTACAGATAAGGAAACTAAGGCTCACAGTGCTTCAGCAACTCACCCAAGAGCACATAAGTAGTAAGTGGCAAAACCAGAACTTGAATCCAGAAGGTCTCACTTAGGCTTCTATCAATCTCTTCTGCCTCTCAGCTGACAGAGTGGATACAAATAATAACAATGGCACAGTTACTACCACTTGCACCTGCTTTGGACAGGTGTAGTGAGTCTATACAATAGATGAAAAAGGAGGTTCTGTGTGATGACATATCAGAATAACCAGCCCTGGGTCCCAGCTCCTTCCAGAGTGGGATATTCAGTGACTTCTTCACTTTGGTTTTTCTCTCCCACCTTCTCAGTCCCAGCTTGCCATCTCTGTCCCCACCACCACCACACATCACTACCTTTACACAGACTGCTCCTGTCCTCAGCCTGGCAGGAATCTGCTGTCTCTTCACTGTGAAAAACATCTCTTTGTCCTTTCCTTCTTTCCAAGCCAATTACCAAGGGATCAACTTGATTGTGAACATATTTTGAAAATATTTTCACTGCTGTTTAAAGAATTTTTCTTTTGTTTGAAAGAGCATTACAACTTCAACCACAAGGAGAAGAAAAACTCTACTCTGGGCTGACCAACACTGTGAATGTAAAACCAGAAACGACTGTATTAAATAATCAAAACTGAAAGCCATCCAAACGATAGGACTGTTCAGAGTTCTAGAGTTAGGAGGACTTAGTTCTTTGAGGATAATCCTCCTGGATACGGTTGAGGGTGTTGCAAATAGGAGGTGAGTAGAGGTCTTGTTTCCTGCAATGAGTTATGAATCTTACTCTGATGCTAGGTCTTCAAGGTTTGCTGGGTTTTCTTTTCCAATGTTTCCTGGGAAAATGGACTGAAGCCTGGGAAGATAGCTGACTGGATTCATGCAGGAGATCCAGCATGGGGCTAGAGGTGAAGTTATAAGTTAGACGTTTCCATTAGAAAATTAGTCTGGGGCCGGTCAGTATAGAACCAGTATTATGAGTCACTATGGGACCAGAATCTTCAGTCTTCCCCTAAGGCCAGGACTTAGTCTGAGGCTGGAGTCAGGGCCTGATGTGAAACAAGATTCAGGGTTCTGACTAAAACCCAAAATGCAGGCTTAACCAGGGGTTCAGTCAATTATCAATAACTAGGTGAGAGCCCCATCAGGATTTTGATTTGATCTAAGGTCAAGCTCAAGTTTCAGTGTATGATGGTGGGTCAGGTCTCAGTCTGAGACCAGATCCAGGCTCAGGGTATGACCCAGATCAGGATTCATCCTGGGTCTTCAAACCACCAAAATAGAGACTTGGCTCTACCACTTCCTAAGACTGTGAGTCAGTTTGCCTAGTAGACCTCAGTTTCCTCTTCTATAAACGAGAGATAATTGCAAACACTGTCCTAAATCTTTCCATAGTTGAATGTTAGGCAAAATGGGATAGCAGATGTCACCACACTTTGCAAACTGCAGAGCATTGGATAAACATTCATGTAAACATGCAGGAGAAAACTCCAAGAAGTTCATTGTGGGACATTCTAAATGTCGCTAAGCCTCTTACCAAATCTTCTATCCCAGTTTCTCTTCCTGCTGTGAACTTAATAGCTGACAGTTCCACAGCATGGCCTTGTACCATGTTCTAAGAACGTCGTGTATATTTAATGAATTTAAATTTCAAACAACCCTACGAAATAGATATTAATACTATTCCAATTTTCAGGAGGAAACTGAGGCAGAGGTAAGTTAAATTACTTGCTTGAAGTCGCACTGTATAATTGGGGAATCTCTGATTCAAATTGGGAAAATTTGGTTTTGAAGTCTGTGCTGAGTGCAGGAACTGGGAAAAGCTTTGGTGATAAGTCTTGGGGATTCATCAAGGAGCAGACAGAAAGGAGTAAAAGGTATACATTATTCCAAAGGCCTAGAGGGTGACTCATGGCCCCCAGAAACCTTCCTTTACCCAGGAGTCTGAGTCTCCCAGCAGACTCCACTCCCACACGGGAACATAAAAGGTCGGCGAAGAATTAGCGGGTTACATTAAGGCATCTCTTTAAACTTGTTTGTTTATGGAAAGAAATTTCAGACCAGATGCTGAAAAGCTGCATTTTACGCGTAATTTTTCAATTTATTTCATGCTGGTATTAAAACAATAACCCAATACACCATGGAGGCTGTGCCTCCATTGGCCTGGGAGAGAGGGTGCTGGCTTGAAGCAGTTATTTTGTGCTCCTGAGTACCCTGAAGGAATAAGACTGTTTGCCTTCTTTTGAGAAAGGGTAGCCCAAGTGAGGAATGAAGCTGGGAGATGAAGTCCAGAGGAGAAAGATCAGAGCCAATGCCCCTATTTTATAGATGCTGAGACTGAGAAATAGGTAACAAACATCATTAGAAAGAACTTATCTGGGTTGCATGCTATTCTAAGATTTCCCCTGCATTACTTTATCAGTTGTCATGAGAATTCATAGGATACTGTTTTGGTTTGAGGTTGCCAAAAGCAGACCCTGACATCAAGATTTGAGTTCCAGTTTATTTGGGAATTGGTCCCAAGAAACATAGAACATAAGGCATGAAAGAGAAACGGAAGATGGCCACTAAAGTTGGATTATGCAGACAGTTACTACCATTGGTAGCTGGAGCTTAATCCTAGGAACTCTGAGAGACAGCGCAGTACACACCTTGAGCTATCCTGCCCCACAGATGAAGGAACGGCGTATTGGTCTATTACAGCTCATCTCTGTCAAGACCACACGCAAATTATTTTTTCCTATTATTGTGCTTTTTAGTTCTATAATTTCTATTTGATTTCCTTTTATAACTTTTATTTCTTTGCTAAAATTCTCTGTGTTTTCATTTTCTTCAAGAGAGTTCGTAACTTCTTACCAAAACACTTTTGTGATGGTTTAAAATCATTTTCATATAGTTTCAATACCTTAATCATCTGAATATAAACATCACTTAACTGTATCTTCTCATTAAAATTGTGGTTACCCTGATTCTTGTTATGGCAGGCAGCTCTCTATTTTGACTCTGGTATTAGGAAGATTTGGATCCTATTACACGTGGTATTTTAGCAGCAATCTCTCTACTCAGATGGAGCATATAGGTTCTCATCTACTTTTGTGGGCTGTAGTTGCAAAAGTAGGTTAGTTGCAGAGCCTGCACAATTCTATTCTTGTTTGATTTGTTCTTTTAGTACTGCTGGGGCTACATTATCCTGATACTAAAATCATAAAAAGAACTCTTTAAAAGAGAAACATAGATCACTGTCTTTCAGGAATATATTCCCAAAAGTGGTTAGCAAAATATTAGCAAGTAGAACTAAGTAATATATAAAAAGAATAACATAGTATGACAAATTGGAGTTTATTCCATTATGGAAAGACTAATGCCATATTTGAAAATCGATCAATATAACACATAATATAAATAGGCAATAGAAAATTTAAATGTCTATTAATTTACAGTAAAAAAATCTGAAAAAATTTAGCATTCACTCATGATTTTTAAAAGCTGTCAGGTCTTTCTGAGGAAGAGGTGGTCGTGGGTGCAGTGGGTTTCAGCTATATCCGCTCCTGCTCCTGACTCACGCCTGTTCGCTTTTGCTTAAAAACAAGCCGGTCAGGAAGCTGCACTATCGCTATGGCTTTCAAAGACACTGGAAAGGCACCAGAAGCGGAGGTGGTGATTCACCAAATTAGAATTACCCTCCCCAGCCTCAGTGTGAAATCCACGGAGAACGAATGTGCTAACTTGATCAGAGGTGTAAAGGAAAAGAATCTGAAAATGAAAGGACCAGTTCACATGCCTACTAAGACATGAGAATCACTACAAGAAAAAATGCCCTCTGGTGAAGGTTCCAAGACATGGGATCATTTCCAGATGAGAATCCACAAGCCACTCATTGATTTGCACGGTCCTTCTGAGATTGTTAAGCAGATTACTTTCATCAGTATTGAACCAGGAGTGGAATTTGAAGCCACCATTGTAGATGCCTAAGGCAACTGTTTCAATAAATTGATAATCAATTGTTTTTTAAAAAAAGCTGTCAGAAAAATAGTAACAGAAATTAACTTCTTCAACTTGGTAAAGAGAATCTACAAAAACCCTGCAGATAACATCATACTTAATGCTGAAGACTGAATGCTTTCCCACAAAGACTGGGAACAAAGCAAGGATGTGTGGTCTCTCTCTCCTATTTAGCATAGTTCTAGCCAGTTCAAAAAGGCAGATAAAAGAATAAAGGTCATAAAGAACAAGAAGAAAGAAATAGAATTGTACATATTTGCAAATAACATTATTGTCTGTAGAAGACTGCATTGAAACTTGCAAAAAATATTCCTAGAAGTAGTGAGTTCAGCAAGGTGACAGGATACAAAATTGACACATAACAATCACCGAGTTTCTATGTACTAGTAATGAACATGTGAATAGTGAAATGGAAATTACAATGACATTTACAATTGCTGAGAGAAGTAAAAGCAAGGAAATGCTTTGGTCTAAATTTAAGAAATTCTGCAGAATTTGTATGCTGAAAATGATGAAACTGATTTTAAAAAATCAGAGAAGATGCACATAATGAGGAGACATGCTATGTTTATGGATTGGAAGATTCAATGTAGTAAGGATGTCAATTCTCCTCAAATTCCTTGATGTGCTTAGTGCAATTCTTATCAAAATGCCAGAAATATTTTTGTAGATATAAACAAGGTGATTATAAAATTTGCATGTAAAGTCAAATGAATTAGAATAGCTAAAATAATTTCAAAGAATACAAATGAAATGGGAAGGCTTGGTCTAATCAATTACAAGATTTATTATATAGCTGCAATAATTTTTTTTTTTTATGTGGCACTGGGGATTGAACTCACAACCTTGCGCCTTTTCAGACAGGCACTTAAGTCACTGAGCCAAACTCCCAGCCCTGGTTTTTTGAGGCAGGGTCGCACTGTGTAGCTCAGGCTGGCCTTGCGCTTGCATTGTAGCCCAAGCAGGCCTCGAACTCACAACGCTCCTCCTACTTCAGCCTCCTGAGTGCTGGGATTAAAGGCATGCACCAAACCGGGTGTGGTGATGCACGCTTTTATTTTATTTTATTTTATTTATTTATTTTTTGCGGCACCAGGGATCGAACTCACAACTTCGCACCTGCCAGGGCAGGCACTTAAGCCACTGAGCCAAACTTGAGAAAGTGAAGTCTTGGCAAACAGGTAGATACACAGTCCTCAGAAAAGATTAGATAACCTCAAAATAGATCTATGCAAATATGCTCAATTAATTTCTCACAAAAGAGTAAAAGCAATTTAGTGAGGTAGGATGGATTCTATATCAAATGACACTGGAATAACTGAAAATTCATAGGCAAAAATTGAACCTTAACTTAAACGTCACACCTTACACAACAATTAATTCAAAATGGAGCACTGACTTAAATGTAAAATTATATAATTTTTAGAAAAATAAGCAAAAGCCTTTGAAATTTGGAACTAGAACTCAAACATCAAAATCATGATCCATAAAAAGGAAAATTTGCTAAAGTAGATCAAAATTAAACAACTGTGCTCTGTGAAAGACTTTGGTAAGAGGATGAAAAGACAAATTACAGACCAAGAGAAAATGCTGTATTTGCAAATCGCATACTCAACAAAAGGCATGTATGTAGGATATATAAACAACTCTCAAAATGCAACAGTAAAATAAAAAAATCTAATTTAGAATTTGCAATAGATATACATACATCACCAAAGAGGACATACAAAAATCTATACACATGGAGATGTGGTATCTGTATTCTTAATAACCAATAACTGGAAATTACCTAAATACCCGTCAGTGGGTAAATGGCTAAACAGACTATGATGCATCCATACCAAGGAAGACTACTCAGCAATAAGAGCAACTAACTACAAATGCACGCAAAACATGGAATGACTCTCAAGGAAATTATGCTGAGTTAAGAAAACCAATTTCAAAAGGATACATACTACACAATTGCACTCCATAATATTTGTATAACAACATAATTATAGAGATGGAGAACAGATGAGGGTTGCTAGGGGTTAGGGTTAGAAAGGGAGAGGGAGAGTGGAGCCATAAAGGGCACAATGTGGGCACTATGCAGGAATCTTGTGGTAGTGGCACTTTTAAGTAACTGGACTGGTAGAGTTTATATCAAGCTATGTGAAAGAACACTGCACTCCAGGAAACCATTCTATCCTTGGCAAATCTAGACAGTTGGTCATCCTAGAAAGCCTATCATGCAGTTCTGGGAGGAAGAGTTTAGGCTTTACCTGTTAGAAATCCAGGTCCTCTGGCTGCTTAGGAAGAAGAGCTTGTGTAGGGGACAGAGTAGGTACACAAAGAAGCTACTAGATCACTCGGCCCAGTGTGGCTGATGGACCATGTGTTCACCACTACACTTTGGCTTCTTGTACATAGTCTAGCACATAGCTAACCTACAATTTCCAGTCACCCTTGCAGGTAGGTGTGGCCATATGACTGAGTTTTGGTCAATTGGATATGGGTGGACAAGTTCCTACCTTCCATATGTTCTGTCCCTTCCCTTCTCCAGGACCATTAATGTATAATTTTTTGCTATATATACATACCTATGATAAAGTTTAATTTATAAGTTAGTAACATTAATAATAACAGCTATAACAATATGCTGTAACAAAAGTCATGTGAATGTGGTCCCTATATCTCCCTTTTTACTTAAAGGAAGCACTTTATGGCTTCTTTTTGGCATATCCAAATTGCCAGCATCACTACTCTTGCACTTTGGGGCCATGATTAAGTAAAACAAGGGTGACTTGAACACAATTGCTGCAATACAACAACAGTGGATGTAATAACCCTGTCAGGTTAGTGACTAGAGGGCAGCTGGATACAGTGTGTGGATATTCTGGGTAAAAGGATGATTCATGTAGAGGGTAGGACGGAGTGGGTAGTGAGAGATTTCATCACACTAGTAAGAATGGTGCACAATTTAAAACTTATCAATTGCTTGTTTCTGGAATTTTCCATTTAACATTTTCAGACTGTTGTCAACTGTGGCAGGCTGCATCTATGCAAAGTGAAATCATGGATGAGGCAGAGCTACAGTCTCTGGGAGAGCAGAGCACCAGCTGGAGGAAACTGAGTCCAGCTCTCTCACAGAAGAGAATGTTCTAACTAGGAGCATGTATTGTGAGCTCAGCGTGGTTCAGCTTTTGTCCATCCATGACAATGTCCAGTGGTACCTTACTCAGTGGCCCTGGGCTGTGCAGCTCCTGGGCATGCCACCAGCATCAGTAGTCTCAATGACTTCTCTGGGTACAAGGACTTGCATTCCAAGTCCAGGCAGGGAGATTCTTGCACTGAAGAAATCATTCACTCACCCGCTCATTCATTCATTCATTCATTCTGTAAAACATACTGTGCATGAGCTCTGTGTCCAGTATGTGCTGGACTCCAGAGACCCAGATATGACTAAGTCTCTAGCTTGAACATATTGACAGTTTAGAGAGAGGACAGAGACATTCATAGTTATCACCCTCTATGAGCAGAGCTCTGACAAACGATTTGCCCAGAGTAAGTATTGGGCCTGGCCAGGTAGTCAGGAAAGGAGGAGGTATGTTAGGGTTCCAGAGAAGGGAGATGGAAAGGCTCAAGAGGCCCAAGGGGTCTGTGAAATACTGCAAGGAGGGAAGGATGAGGCAAAGGAATGCTTGGGATCTGGAATATCAGAACTGGAGGGCTGAGCAGGACATGATGAAGAGCATGCTGGGACACTAGACACCCATCTCAGCTCTGTCTTAGACTCAGCAGGCTGTCTAACCTAGGGCCCACAGTTTCGAAGCCTTGGTGGCTCCATCTGTGAAATGGGATTGGTTGAGGTGTGACAACTGTGACATTCCACCAAGAATCCTATTGTCTGCCTGTGTTGTCTGTCCCTTGCTAAATCTGCTTGCCCCCTTATACCTCTCAAGTGTCCCTCACTGCACTGGGAGACAATCTGGAGGAGGCACCAGCAGACATCGTCCTTCTCTTTTGGATTACATCATACATGTAGAAAAAAGAAAAGGACAACTGTTGAAGAAGATAGTGCCAAGGATAAGCTCCTCCAGGCCTCCAAGGTTCTACTCTTTCCGTGAGACTGTGCCCTGTGTAGTGTGGGACTCAGTGGACTGCTGACCTGCTGTGTGGCCTTACACAAGTTGCCTGGTTTTTCTGAACTCCTCTCTTCACCTCCTGAAAAGTGTGGTTAATTAGACTAGAAACTCCCCATGTCGTTTTGAAGATTATATTCAGTGAAAAGTAAACGCTAAGAACATAGGCCTCAAAACCCACCATCATTATCATTATCAGTTTTGTGGGTAGGGGAGCAGGAGTCAGAGTAGAGTTGAGTTGGAGGAGTGATTTGACTCTGAAAGGGTTAAAAGAGAACCAGATGCTCCTAGTTTTGGTGATAAGGTTGGAGGAAACACAGTCCAGGTCCCTACTTCTGTCACAAGCAAATTTATGAAGTGCTGGACACTTTGAGTTAGAGAGTAGGGGCTCCCCACGGGCTGCAGCAGGAAGCATCAGGGTCAGTGCCCAGTGTGGACTCAGGACCCTCTGAAAATAAAGGGGAAGCACAGAGCTATGAGTACGAGGATGGTGTGTGTGTGTGTGTGTGTGTGTGTGTGTGTGTGTGTGTGTTGCAGGGAGGGTCCTGACCGGGCATGGTGGAGATGGACGGGGCAAAGGGCACCCGGAGGGGAGAGAGAGCAAGGGAATAGTGTGGAGATAGAGAGAGGCCTGACCTGGGAGAGAGTAGGCTGGTAGGCATCCAGTAATAAAGGCGTGGTTCACCCAGGATGGATGGGGAAGGAGACCGGCAGACAGGTCCGAAGAGTAGCCAGGAGCAGTGTTTAAGAGCCAAGAGGAAGTGGCGCTGGGGAAGACAGACAGAAAACCACAGGTGGGGACGGGGTGCTAAGAAGAGGGTCTCTGAGCACCCATGCGCCTGAACCTATGCGCCCGCGGGCTCCTGTACCTGGGGCCTCGGCCTACACTTGGGCGGTGTGAGGGCTGGACCGACACGAGCCGCATAAGAAAGGTAGACAGAGCTGGGGACCCGGCTGGGCAACCCCTTCAGAGCCAGCCAGGCAAGGGTTAACGCGCCCCCACCCCCTCCGCGTGTGTCGGCTCCTCCCCCCAGCCCGTGCCCAGCGCCGCCCCTGCCCTCACTAGACCTTGTGGAGCCCAGGGGCTGACTGCGAGTCCCCACTGCCACACCGACCCCGCGCCCCGCGGATGCACCGGGTGCGCCCCGAGCAGCCCCCGCGCCGCCGTCGGGCGCCCGGGAGTCCCCAAGGGCCCTCGCCAGGACCACGCTGTCCAGATGCGGGTGCCACTGTGCCTGCTGCTGCTAGTCGCCCACGCGGTGGACATGCTTGCCTTGCACCGAAGGAAGAAGCAAGGTACTGTATGAGACTCGCAAGCAAGCAGGGTGGCCGGGTGGACGCTGTGGGGCACAACGGGCCCTGGGTCTTAGGACATGGGCTTGATGCCTTTTACCTGTCCCATTGGCTTCTCCAGGTCATCATAGATCCTACCTTACAGATGCGGAGACTGGTCTCCAGGGCATCCAGTAAGAGAGCCACCCAGCAAACTGGACCAGGGAAGCTGTCCAAGCAGGGAAGCAACTCTAGGGCTTTCCAAGTGCCCCCCAGGTCTCCGTAGTAGCAGCAATGTGGAGAGGGTGCCTCTGTTCAGACACAAGTTTCAAGAGCCAGCCTGTGATTAGGAGATGGGGTTAGTGGCTTAGAAGCCATCCCAAGCATCTATGCTGAGCCAGGGGGAGACCTCAAGAGCCCTGATCTGGAAGTTGAGATATCCCACTTCCACTGGGTCACTGCCCCAACTCACTGTGTTGACTCCCAGAAGGTAAGGTGAACCCCTCTCTGGTGAGCCCAGCCAGAGACCTAAGTTCAAGTTCGCTTATTCTTGGGTCAACCTGGAGGAAGTCTGACTGCTCCAAGAGCCCTGGTTTTTCCACTGGGACCTAGGACCACTAGGAAGGTGAAGCAAAGATCAGACTCGTTACATACCAGGGACTCCGTGCACCCTCCCTTTAGGGTCCTACGCCACTGTTTCTTGCTATGGCAATCAGAAGATGCCCTGGCAATGGATTTGAGGCTGCCCTGAAGGTGAGATTTGGCAGAGCCTGTGCCACTGAGGAAAGCAGTGAGCCCTTTGCCTTGGGCTACCCATCTGAGAATCAATGACCAAAGACTGGTCACTGTGCCATACACCATCTCATCTTATCTCCACTACATTCTCACCAGGGACCTATTTTATGAAGCAGGGGCCCTGAGGCCTACACAGGTAGATGGCAAAGGTATCCAACAGGTGGTTGGAAGATGCAGAGATTTCTTTCTGGCTGTCACACTGGTCTGAAAGAGTGGGAGAGTACAGCCTGATCTCTGGGGCCTTCTGGTCCCTTTGTGCACAAAGCCCTAGGTGGACATGATCACTCCAAAAAACAGCAGAAGGCAGAGGAGCCGGAAGGTGGGATGGAGTGGGGCAGCAACATGGCCCAAGGGGTTGCAGCTTTGTGGGGCTGGGCTGAGGGAACAAGAACAGAAGGCCCTAGGTGGCTCCACGTGTCTTGAGGTCTTGGGAACCTCTGTGGGGCACCCCTCTCTGAATGGCCTTTGTTCCCCTGAACATGGTGTCAGTGTTCATAGCACTGGCTGTGGAACTAGCCTCTTTAAGTTGAAATTCCCACTTCCTGAGTTACCAGCTAAGTGACTGTGGGACAGTCACTTTGCTGCTCTTATCCCATCTGAAGGTCTTTCAGAAAATCTCTAAGATATTTCTCAATTCTGAAACAGATTTTAACAATATTCTTTTCATTGGCTTATTTTAAAAATAGGAATAATAAATCTTACATCTCCAGCTCATCAGGAAGACACTGAGTAAGGTTAAATGAGTTCATCTGTGTGTTAAACGAGTGCCTCAGTATTAATCCACCTTGTTTCTTGACCATTGTGTCGTTGGCCACTTATAAGACCCTAGCAGAGGTAAGGAGAGACACTTACTTTCCAGATGAGGAAACAAGTTCAGAGGTAGGAACTAACTTGTTTAAGACTGCACAGCAGGTGAGCAGAGCAGTTTGGAATCCCAGTCTATCTGGCATGATGCAGGGATGTCTCCCAAGCTGTGTTGTTCTTTCCTTCCCAGAACCTCAGCTTTTCATATGTTGAGCTGGGCTAGAATATCTTCAGGATGCTTCTCAGTTCTAAAAAGTCATGGAGGAAGAAAAGATATGAAAAGTGTCAGTCCTTACCTCCTGCCTTCCTTTGATTCCCCATTTTGGTGAAGGGCTCTTGGTGTCCCCTCCCCACTCTTGCTTATCTAATCTCATGCCTCAGGACATGGGTACCTTCAAAGAGAATCTTATGACTCTGTTGATTTGCCACATGAAGTGGAAATAGCCTTGCATCTTGTCTAATTCCTGCCTTAGTGGTGCTGTGTGACCTTGGGTGTGTGGATCTCTCCCATGCCCTTGCCCAGCCTCAGTTTCCCCATCAGTACTGGAGGTGTGTGGAGGCTAGACAAACCTTTCCTATAGCATGTTCTGCAAGGAAGTCCATAGTCTGTTAGTCAAACAGATGTGGCATGTGTTAGATTTAACAGTACTTGCTTGCAGAGCTTATCAGAGCATGTGAAGAGGTGGAGTAGAATGCAACTCTCTCAGACTTGTCGTGAATCAGAGGCTGTTTCTAGGAAAGCATCCGCTTGGAAACTCCTACACAAAATTCCCAAGAGTTCTACCAGCTTTGACCTTCTCATCTAAATTTGGCAGGAGAATCTGTCCTAAACACACCCGGGGTTGGCAGTGCCCCATTCATTGGTTCATTCATTCATTCATTCATTCACTTGCTCACTCAAGTGTTACTGGACAGCTCTCTTACCAGACCCTGTGTGGGGGTCTGGGGCTGCCTAGACAGCAGATCTGGTCTGCTTTTGAGGGGCAGCAGTGTGGAGGAACAACCCCAGCACCTTGTCCTTGGCTGAACCATCCACCAGGTCTGCAGGGGCAGGAGGAATCCACCTGGATTGAGACAGTGGGCTGGGGTTGGCCCCCGTAGATCTGTGCTTCCTGAGGCTCCAGTGTCACAGTTTTTTTTTCTAAATTAATTAATTAATTAATTGTTTTTATTTGATGAAACCCTTCTTTTTTGTTTGTTTGTTTCTAAGACAAGAATGAGAGAAAAAGCTTGAGAAAATTTCTTGGGTCTCAAATGTGTCTTACAAAACAACATTTTGATTAATTAAGTATAAATGAATAAAAGCCGGATGGGACATTTCTCCTCAAACCTTCTGGGATGTTCAGGCAGTGGAACCATGGGGTGAAGTGCAGAGCTTTAGCTTGCGTACCCCACTCCTGGATCTGGGCAAAGGGGCAAAGCTTCATTTAGGGAATGTTACACTGCCCTGCTGGGGAGGAGCCCCAGCTTTAGATTCTTCTGGATGTGGAGAAACAAGGGCAGAAAGAGGCGCCATGGATTTCCTATAGCCCAGGTTCAAATTTGGAACCCTCTATTGGCCCAGTTATATGGTTTCAGGCAGGCACCTGCCTCTCTGATCCATAGTTTCCTATCTGTGAAATGGGTGCCATTGTGGTACATCTTTGGACAGCTGGGAAAATTTACCTCAGTCCCACAGAGAAGCTGCCAAGGCACACATCAGGACTTCATAAGGATCTGGCTGCTCCCTGTCTTGTGCTGTGCTGGGGCTGGGCAGAAGAGTTCGATCTCACCTCTGCCTCTTGTTTGCTGTGTGACCCCAAGCAAGCCTTGTCCCTTCTGTGCTTCTGTTTCTTGGTCATGAAACATCGGTGGCACCTCATGGTCCAGCACACAGGTAACTCTCCTATGTAAAGTATGTAGCTGTGTTACGGGCCAGCTTGCAGCACTGTCTATGCACAGATAGGAGCTGACATCCAGCCAGCAGGTGCCTGAAGGCAGGGGAGGGGACTGATGAGGACCTAGATTTTTTGTCTGTAGGTCAGGGTCCTGAACAACTGTGTCCTTGAATGACAGCATCCAGGTAGAGACAGGTCTTGCCAATTGAGTCAGTGCTGAGAGGGACTACAGATTCCCAGGGGGTGGAGTCATGCATGAGTGGGTGATCACTCTGCTCTACTTTGTAAAGTAGAGTCTGGCTGAGAAGTGGAAAGTATCGTGTTCAATGCAGGTTATGTGACCAGTCAGTCACCTGAGCCCCGCTTGCTCTTCCTGTCCCTCTGTTCTGAAGCCAACCCAGGTAAAAAGCGGGTGGTGCTATCACTTTGGGAAGCCCACCTCCCTCTCCTGTGGGTGGAAGCTATCCAGCCTCTATGTGAGTCCAGTCTCTGGGGACCTTGGAGGCCATGGAGAGAGGAGAGCTGGCTACATGTTGGGAACACTGCAGATGGGATGTGAGTCCTCACTGTCACTGCCTTGGGTGACACCCATTTCCCAGACAGGGAACCCAGGCTCAGAAAGGGGCAGTGACCTGCCCAGGAGCTCACAGCAACTAAGTCAGGATGGGGTACAGAACTCTGGAGGCTCCATAACCTATACCTAGAACTAGGAATGAAACTTGCTGCAGACTTGGGGTCACAGTCTGGTCGAAAGGTGGAGGTTATCTGAGAAGAGCCTATTGTGGGGTAGGGTCAGAATTTTGTCAGGCAGAAGTGGCAGCAGGATGGAGCCTCATGAGGGGCAGGGGCATTCTGGCCAGGTGGGAAGGTCTAAAGGACCTTGTGGCCAGAGGAAGTGTACGTCCACTGCAGACAGCTGGAATCTAGTCATGGGGGCCTTGGATGCCATTTACCTGCTGACACCCTGATGAAGAAATATTTCTTGTGCCCCCACTGTAGACCAGGCCCTGGGCCAGGTGTTGAAAGGAGAGGAAATATGGTTGCCATGTTGCCATTACCAGAGGGCCCAGTTTCTCTTTGAGGTCCATCAGTGAGGAGGCCAAAGGTAGGACCCAGCACCCTTTCGCACAGCCTTGAAGATCTCAACGAGGGGCAGCGCTGGCCAAAGTGTCTCATAGGTAGAGTCTGTTCATCCATCTGTCTATCTGGTAAGAACACTGAAGTTCACATTAATATAAGTGGAGATTTGGATCCCATCAGCCAGGCAGGGAATTGTATTTAGTAAGTTGCAGCTAGCATTTTGGAATGGAATGGGATGCAGTAGAGTAGAATGGAGTAGAGTGAAATGGAATAGAATGGAATGGAATTAGAATAGCATAGCATAGCAATATAGAAATTGAAGTAGAGGAAAATGAAATATAGAATAGGAAAGAGTCTTTTGAACTGAGCTACTTTACTAACCTTTTTTTTTCTTATTCTGGAGGTTGAGCATAATATATTTATTGAGAGAAAGAAAGCTTCTGTCTGAGACAGAAATAGAAGGGGTCCCAAGTCGGTTGCCCCAAACTTAAAGCTTTTCTTCCTTTTTTTTTTTTTTTTTGGTTCTGGGAATCAAACTCAGGACCTTGAGCTTGCCAGGCAGACACTTAGACCATTGAGCTATAACCTTAAACTTCCTAGCCTTTTTTTTTTTTTTGAGTCAGGGTCTCACTAAGTGTCTTGATCTGCCTGCTTCAGCCTTCTGGAGTGCTAGGATTACAGGTATGTGCCTCCACACTCTGGTGGCAAAGTTGGTTTTTTTTTTTATTTTTTTATAAAAGGTTGGAGACTAAATATTTCAGGTTTTGTGGGCCACATAGGATCTGTGGCATGTTCTGCTGTTCTTAGAGGCTTGCAAAAATAGTCGCGGGCTAGGGTTTGTAATCTCTGTTTCAGAAGACATCTAAGTGCATTGCAAGTGTTAAGAATGACTATTATTTTGAGAGGTGTTTAAGTTTGCATATATACGTGACTATAAATGGGTGAGTGTACCTGCAAATACGTGTGAGGATTTGTGTGTGCAATGTGTGGATGTTTGTGAATGAGCACGTGCATGTGGGTGTGGATGTGTGTGGATGTGTGTGTGTGCTATTTGTGCACTGCTACAAAAATGGATTTCTCAGGATTGTCTTCAAGTGTGGCTTCACATCTCTGTCAGCTGTGTCTATTTTCTATGCTCAGCTGAGGTACTCATGAGTGTAAGATGCAGGTCCCTATAAAAGTGAGAGAGTCCCCATGCTCCAGATGAGAAGACTGAGGCCCAGTGGGTCACACAGTGCTAGGCAGGGAGCTGGGAGGTGAGATCAGGGGGTTTGGCCCTAGAGCACTGGGTGCCACAGGAAGCTGCTTTGGGGAGCAGCCGGAAATGTTCTTCAGCCTGGCTCTGGTGCTCATGTCCTTCCCAAATGTGTGGATTTTAGCTTCTGAAAGTGGAATGGTCCATCAGGGCTTAAATGTCATCCTGCATCAGGTACCCTGAGCAGCCCGTGTGCACCGGATATCACATGTCCCATTGACCTTGCTCCTCACCCAGGTCCCATGTGCTGGCTGAAGTTGCCCTGCCTGACTTGAAGGAGAGGAAAGCTGACTCAGAGGAATCATTAGTTGAAGTATATGAAGTTACCATATCTATAGGTCAAAAACAGCCAAATAGCAGCAATTTCATATTTGAATCTAATAGCATAACAGAACAAGTTTAGCAAAACCATGATTTAAATCCAGATATTTGATTCCAAACCCTCGAGCCACAACCACCATGTCACATCAGATCTCTTAGTTCATTCCCATTATATCGCTGAGGTGGCTTTATCCTGTTCTTTTCCTATTTTCCACAGAGGAGGTTCACTATGATCAGCAAAGGGAAACAAATTGCCCAGAGCACAGCCAGGGTGGGGAGAGGGTAGGATGTGCCCCCCAGGTCTTCCTCAGCCCTGAGCAAGTCAGCCCTGTCCAGGACACACATGTCCCCTGGCCCTCTTGGGAAGTCTTCTAGATGTTGCAGGGCACAGTTTGGCTCCTGGTTCTGGATAGCAGGGTCTTGTCTTTCTGGGTGCTGCCACTCTGCCCTGCCCTGGTATGGTTAAGGTCGCATGATTCATGGGTCCGTCTCTGTGGCCTGGAGTCGGGGTGCTGATACCCTCCTATAGCCCAGGAACTCTCCACTAGCTCAAAAGGAAGGCATTCTGACACTTGCCTGGGACCCAGACCACATGGGGACACCACTCCCTTTCTCCAGAATCCTCCACTTTCCCCACAGCCCTCCAGCAAAGCCACATCCGCCTGGGTGGAGACTCCAAGAGAAGGAATGTCACCGCTGCCCCTCAGAGCTGGCTCTGGTGCTGGTGAGTGGGTACAGCTGTGTTTGTGGAGTCTAGAGGAGCACTGGGTGGCCAGCAGCCTGTCATGAGGGCTATGAGACCTTGGGCAGCTCATCTCTCCCTGCTGTGTCTCCTTCACTTCCTGTAGGATGGGCCATGAGCACAGACAGCATGACGTTCATAGCACACAGGAAGCCCTCAGAGAGTGACTGTGATGGTATCTCGTGCCAGGCTGGGAGGTGGGATCAGAGTTGTGACAGGCCTGGGCTCAACTCCCAGCTCTGCTACTGCTGTGCTTAGGTGACAGTGTTTCAGTACTGGATGTCAAGATTGTCTATCAGGATAAAAAGGCCAGTGATAGCATCTGCATCATGCAGATGTCTCAAAGGTCAAGAGGGCTATGCCTGTGAACGCATTGGGGAGGCACTAGGTGCCCAATTAATGATAATGTCCCTTCATCATAGGAGTTTATCTTCTTTAGTGTACAGAACATTCCAGTCTGATGTCCCACATGGCCCCAGTTCTGTGAATGACCTCAGCTGACATAACTTGTCAAAGAAGGTCATTTTGAGGAGCAAAGATTCTGAGGATAGAGTGCCATATGTGGTGTGAATCTGTGGCACAGAGATCCAGCCTCTCTGAGCCTCTTTTCTTTCCTTCATGAATGCAAATCTCAAAAAATTGCAGTGAAAATTGATGATGATGATGATGATGATGATGATGGTGATGATGATGTTGATGTGTGTGTACAGTTTTTGGTGTGGGCACACTGCGAATGTGACAGCTGTTTGTGGGTAAAGCCCTGTGGGGCTTGACGTCCTGCCTGCTGTGGATAGCAGGCTGGAAACACCCAGGCAAATGGACATGTTTGGGACATGTTTGACGTTTGTGATGCATTTTGCCATCCTCCTCGCCCCACCCCCAGGCTTTGGAGTGAATCAGGACCCTTAATCCGCAACACGTTTTTAGCATCAGTCTGGCCAGACCCTCTCTTATGCTTTGATTTGTTTTGACTTTTCTGTCTTTATTTTTTAAATAGTTACAAATGGTTGATTTTTCATATTTTACTCTTAAACACCTATTTCATTTATTTTTAAATTTCAAATTCTTACTTTATTTAAGCATTTTTTTTTCTTTTGCTACTAGGGATTGAACTCATAACCTCATGCTTGCCAGGCAGGGGCTTACTGCACTGAGCTAAATCCCTGACCCTATTAATGTTGTTTTTAAAGTTTTAATTTTTATTAATTTAAATGCAACTAAATGTAGTTTACAAATGTATTTTAATTTCTATTTCTGTTTTATTTTTATTTGGTTATTTAGTTTTGTTTTAAAATACTATTTATTTTGGAATAGCTAAATAAAAATTTCAACTTTGTTTTTACTTTTCTCACTTTTTTATTGAATTTCCTAAATTTTCTTCATCAATTTATAGGGCTTCCTTATGTTGCCTGTGTATTAATCCAGTGGTTTTGGTATTGAAAGCATTTTCTTCAGACTGACACCACCCCAGCAACTTTGTGTGTGCTTTGGAGAATATAAATCATACATGACATTGTTGATGAGCTCAAGCCAATTGGTTTTACTTGGGGGAGATGGGATTGCTCTACTTTATGGTCTGGGTTTTGATTCTGTGAAAAGTCCTTACAAAAGCTGGATGTGGTGGTACACACCTGTAATCTCAATACTCTGGAAGGCTGAGGCAGGAGGATTGAAAGTTCCAGCCCAGTGTGGGCGATTTAGCAGCTTAGTGAGATCCTGTGTAGAAAAAAAAAAATTATAAAAGGACTGGTGACGCAGCACAGTGTAAGGCCTTGGGTTCAATCCCCAGTCCACACACATAGAAAAGTCCTTCTGCGAAGAGACCTCAATTCGCCCTCCTGGAAAAGGCCACCCTTCCTGTGAGGGATTTTCCCCCAGTCCTTCATGGAGGCCCAAATGCAGATGACACATCTCTGCCTCCGCCTTCCTGCTGTCAGCACGCTCCGTGACCCATCGCTCTGCACCAGAATCTGTCCTTGAAGCTCCAGACTCTGGTGGAAGTGGAGGCCCCAGAGCAGTGAATTTTAGAACCCACGGCAGCCGGGGGCTCCCTGCATGAGACAGGTGACCTTGGCAGGGGCTACCTGGCTTTATCACCACAGCTGTGGATCATCTCACTCTCCTGTACCCACAAACCCTGTCATCAGACATGCACTGAGGACCTTTGTGTGCAAAGCAGAGCATGTGAAAGGTCTGGGAACTGATGCCTCGGGCATGGGACCCACTTACCAATGTCCTGAGTCCCCAGCTAATGTGACTACCATGGGTGTCAGTCACCTCCTCTCTCCCTCCTGCTTCACGGGGCTGCTATTATCTCCTGTCCTGTCTGCCCTTGCATACAGTTTGGGGTCCCATCCCTAGTGGTCTTTGGTCCTGAGCCAGTTATGACTTTAAATGGCAGCTCTCAGCTTTTGACAGCCAGCAGGCAGGAGTTAATAGAACAAGTCCACAGGCAGCCTGGGCCCCAGCGGTAGGAGCTGAGACCCTGGTTGCACCCTACGTAGCTCTTTGCTGTGGATGCCTGGGCCAACGCCTTCACTTCTCTGAGCCTCAATTTTCTCATCCTTGAAAATGTTCCAACCTTATCAGTCTGTGGTGGGTTTTAAATCACTTAATATGATACCACAGGTCCTCATTTCCTGGGGCTGGGAAGTTTGTCTGGGGGTCTGGCTTGGCAACTGGCATTGACTCACAACCTATTCTCAACTTTAAACGTGATTTAGGGAGTCACCTAAAGGGGCCCTCAGTGTCACACCAGTTTGGGGCAGCAGATGTGCATGTTGCTTAAAAACCGCCACCAGAGGGAACCATTGCCCTGTCTGGGAGGTGTGTGAAGATCCTGGGCAGGAACAGGTCAAGGAGGCAAGACTTGAACCCATGACAGGAGAGGTGGAAGTGGCTGGGCCTGGGTGGAGTAGGCTGTGGGCAGATGTCTGTAGGAATCTAGGATGAGGTCCCTTTAAAACATAGGACAAGTAACAGGGGTGCCTGTCACCTGCTTTATGCTCCACGGCCAGTCTCATGATACCCATTACCTAACTCAACGGTCCTCCCTCCTCTGCTCTTGCAGCCACCAGCCTGACCCTAGGTGACTGTGGCTCTCTGAGGACAAAGCTGATACTCATTTTCCTGGTGCTGTTGTGACCTCCAAAACTCCCAGTGTTGGCAAACTCAGGCCAATCACCAGACCACAGAAGAAAAGGGCTGATCCACATGTTCCTCTGCCTCCATCTGTGCCCTCCAGGCAAGGGGTGCCCCAAAACTCCCAATCCTTTGGGGTGGGAATGTACAACTTGATTTCTTTCAGTGTCCCTTAGCCCCCTTCAGTACTCACTGGGCTGGGACAAGAGATGGGCCAACAGGTGGCAGTGCACCTCATTCTCTGCAGACATGGGGCAGATAACAAATGTTGTCAATCAGAGAATGTGTCCCTTCCAATGTCCTTCAGGTCCCTTCCACACACTGAGCACCCCTGGTGAGAGAGCTGGAGATGTACCCTGTCCTGCCCTATATCCTGTGGGAAAAATCCTCTTCAACTGGTTCAGACTGGTTTAACTGGGCTGGGGAGGCAGAATAGAAGGGGTGGAGGACAGTGAGGGAGCTGAGCCCCTCCATAACCAGGATCAGTATTGGCTCCAGTTTTAGACTCATGAGGTGGTTCTTTTTATGACACGGTTTGGTGGAAGAGGAGGACTTTTTTCTGTCCTTAGGCACATGTCTTGGAGCAGTAAAATAAGTCCTATTGATTCATTCATTCAGCAAACATTTGCAAGGGACACCGGTATACAGTAGGTGCTTCACAGGTCATAGGCAAACCAGACAAAATTCTAGGGAAGTTGACATCTAGGACACTGTCTTTCTAAAATGTTCCTGAAGAGGTGTGATTTGCCTCTTAACTTTAATAATTCAAAAGCAAATGAGAGGTTTTTGTTTCTTATTTTACCCTTATGACACTTGGAGTCCTGAAAAGAACCTGGTGCATAGTAGGTACTTATGAAATATTGGATAGAGGGTTGAATAGATGGATCAACACTGGGCACTTAGAAATAATGAGTTTAGCCATTCATTTGACAAGTGGAGAAACTGAGGCCCAGAAGGCAGGAAGGACTTGCCTGAGGCCACTCGGAACTGGATAAGAGTCTGCAGGCAGGCTTTTCTCCTGGGTACCAGGATTTGAGGGTGGAGAGCTTGTGTGGACAGGAGCCAGAATAGGACTGTGGAGATGCTCCTCTGTGCTTGGGATGGCAGGAGGCCCATCTGCATCCCTAAATCTGTTACCATGGGAACAGGGGTGCTGGATGGGAGGTCCTGGCATGGTCCTGAGAGCTGCCCTGGCCAGCTGACATCTAGCTGGTCCCTTTCACATTCTCACAGGCCAGGCACTGAGGCTTCTTCAGTGTTTGGAGCCTGTTCTATTCCAAAACTTCCTTTCATTTCATGAAACAGGGACGATGCTTAGGTCTGACCTATTCATGGATCTAGGTTCTCTCCAGGACTTAATATATTAATAATAATAACTACCAGTTGCTGAGACTGCCTGACTCTGCATCACAGCTTACTACATGGAACTATGTGAGCCTGGGCAACTTACTTCCCTTCTCTATGCCTCAGCTTCCTTGTTTGTGGAACAAGTTATTGCCACCTACCTCCAGGGACTGTGTGGCCCATGTGTGAGCTCCACACTTACTCACAGCTGTCCCATTGCAGTGCACCTGCTACCTGCCTGACTGTTCTAGGGCCTGTCAGACACAACAGTACCCTGAACCTTCACAACAATATCTAAAGATGTTTTCAGTCCCAGTTTGCGGAAAGGGAAAATGAGGCTCAGAGAGGTTAGGCTGGATCTGTACCTAGGCTGCCACCTCCAGAGCTAGTGCTCCTGACTGCTCCAAATCCTGTACTTCCTCTCTTCCTAACATCAGCACTAGGGTATTTTGGGGGATGCCCAGGTCTTGTGGGGCAAAAAGGCCAAGGGAACCAGTTGTCTGCATGGCCCATGTGGCTAGTTCCCTCCTTTGGTTAAGGTCTTGGTTAAAATCAAGTGGACAGTGCAGAAGGAAGTGACCTTAACACAGGAAAGGGAGATGCTCAGCCAGGCCTCAGAGGGACCTGTGCCCAGTGTTGAGGATGAAGAGCACCCAGGAGGCACTGGCACAAGGCCATGTGACCTTGAGGTCACTCTTCTTGTTCTTCTGATCTCAGGCCTTCTAGGTCGCCACCCCAGTACTGAGAAGGAGCCAGTAGGCTGGACACCTCTGGCGGTATAGTCCTGGGACCCTCAAGCCAGGAGTCACCCCTAGGACCACCCCTTGTGAGGGATGGTATAATCTGTCCCCAAGGCAGAAATGTGCAGGGCTATTCTATGCCAGTTCCCAGTGGTGGCAACTGCCTCCCAGATGTGATGATCTGGGTAGGCAGGCAGATGACCAGATGTTGTTTATTTCCCTTGGTCATCAGTGACATGCATCCACATTGCCAGGAGGGGATTGCAGGATATGCTACCCAGGGGTCTGTGTGGGGCCTTCTGTTGTAGTTCTGGCTCCCTCCTGGGGACACAGCAGGCACCAGCGCTGGGTCTGGCCCAACTGAGGCTCACTGCCACAGGGAAGGGGTCAGTGACCTCTTTCTTTCCTCCCATCTTTCTCACTCCAAGAGAGTCCTCAGGCCAGCTGTGTGAAATCCTCAGGCCACCATGACCAGCGATGTTCTCATGCAAGCATATTTCCCTGGGCACACCCCAAATATGAAGAAACCTGATTCCCAAAACTGTGGGCATCAAAATAAACAGCACTGATTGTCAAAGGAGTCCCAGATTTCACAGACATCAATGGAGGCCGGGCAGTGAGGTCGCTGAGACCCCATAACTGTCATCTCCTGCCCAGCTTCTGACAACCCACCCATAAGGGTGGCCAGTAGGATTCCTGTTTTACAGACGGGGAAATGGAGGCCCAGAGTCAGGGCACTGGCTTTGAGTCACAACAGCAAGGGTAAGGGGAAGAGCTTGTATTTGAACCCAAGCAGACTGGCTTTTCACTGTGCCCCCCACCAGTGACTCTTGAAGTGTAGGTCCAGGAGCAGTAGCAGGAGCATCTCCTGGGGACCCATTAGCAATGCAGACTCCAGCCCCACCAGACCCTGAGTCAGCCAGTCTGGGGTGAGGCCCAGGGAGGCCCAGGGATCTGCTGCATAAGCCCTTGGGTGTGACTCTCTGCACACCCAAGGTTGAAAGCCCCTGCCATACTTGACAGAGTAGCACACACTTTAGTCTCAGCTACTCAGGAGGCTGAGGCAGAAGGACTGCTTGAGCACATGAGTTTGAGATCAAGATGGGTAATATAATAAGATTGCTTGTTTTTAAACAAAAATGAAAAAGAACTCTTCACTATATTGTTTTGAACTCTGAGTGAAGTGGATGAAGGCTGGGTCCACCCATGGTAATAGATAGCAGCTGACCTTTCCCTCCAGTTTCAGGGGCAGTAACAGGTAGTAGTGGGAGGGTCTGTGGCAAACTGGAGAGCACACGCTCCAGTTATGTAGCTGCAGCATCTTACCGCCCTGCGAGGAGGCAGCCCAGCATTGGCACACATGCTGGATTTTTCCAGAGAAGTCTGAATTCCAGCTTTTCCATGTGAAATCTCTTGATTTTATAGTGCTGGCTGTCTGTCCAAATTAGGCTTCGAGAAAAAGAAAAAACTTTGGGGCTGGAGCTCGGCCTGGGCACTGAGGATCTCTCAGGGACAGGCTCCCTGGGCTGCCAAGGAGATGGCCTCGTCTGGGAGACCTTGTAATTTGCAGGGTCTCAGATGGCACCCTGAGTCTTTAGACCCCAAGGAAAGTGCTGTGTCGTGAAGGTGGGCAGGAAGCGCAGTGTTGTAGAAGTGACCGTCAGTCTGTTGGGGCACAATTATAATGTAAGAACACATAGATAAAATAGCAAACTTACAGGTATTTCCTGATCTATTAGAGGTCTCTTACCAAGTTTCAGTTCTGCTGTTTCTGCTGAATTCAACTGACCCTGACAGTGTCTAAAGCCCAGCTGCCTGTGTCTGATGAGGACTGAATGAGCGTAATTGTCTGTACCTTAAGTACACCATTAACTATGCTCACCCTGTAATGTCCCCTCCCCTTGTTCCTGGAGTGTTTCTATATTATAATAAACAGGTTTTTTGTCAACAAATCTGTTCAAGACTAGCCTGCCTGTCAATATATGACTCATTGCATGTAACCAATTATGCAATGTTTTGTCACTTGCTTTGTACCTCCCACTTCTAAATTCTATATAAACTAAGCTTTCTGTAAACTTGGAGCTTTGTGGAATTATCCCGCAGCAGTCCCCTGGCGTGAAGATTCAACAGTCTGTTGGCATAAAGATTAAACACTGCCTTTTTATCTCCTTAGTGCAAAGAGTCTTCCTTTTGGTTTGGTTTGGTTTCACTTGGGAATTTTCCCACAACAAATCTACTCCAAATCCCAAATAGAAGCCTTGCAACTGAAGAGGTCACTGGCAAACCTTGAGGCACTGACTCCTGTCAGTACAAGGATATGGGGCCATCACAGGATGTGAGTGACCCGGAGGTTCAACATTTCTCTAAAGAGCACAGGTCACTCCTTGTCCCCAGCAAGAAGAATAAACCTGCTTTTCACCCAAGACCAAAGCTACCTACTAGTGTCTATGCCAGGGCTGCTTCACTGTGCAGCAAGTGAACGACACATCCCTGTCGCAGATGTCCACGTCCCTGTGTGTGTCAGGCTAGTGAGGGACACAGGGAGGGAGCTTAGGTGTACTGTGTGTGTATTGTGTGCTGGGCTCTTGCTGGTTTCTTTGTTGCCTCTTTTAACAAAGCCAGTGGGGGTGGAGTTGCTGTGAGTTGTTCAGATGGGGAAACAGCCTCTCAGAGATGAAGGGACTGGTCTAAGGTCACTCATTGAGCATGGAGCCAGGACCTCCAGCTGGGCACCTGCACCATAACCCATGCCCTAAGATTTCTTAGACCCTTATAGGCAGAAATTGCATTGTCTTCAACATAGTGACACAAGCTGCAGTGTATCAGATGCCTGCTGTGTGCTGGGCTCTGAGCTAAGTGTTTCCTGAATGATCTTCTTTAATCACGACATCCCTGCAATGTAAGTATTATTATCCCCATTGGTAGCTAGGAAAAAGAGCCTCAGGTAAAGTACCTTGGCCATGCTTACACAGTGCCCCCCTCCAAAGTGTAAAGAGTGAGCTGGCACTCGATACGACTCACAGTAGGGGCTCAGTAACTATTTGTTGAACAGATGAAGGACTGGATGGATGAATCCTGCAACCCTAGGTTGATGCATATATTCAAAATTGTCACAGCCTGCATCACTTTGTCAGCTGTGAGCCCTGGCATGCTATCACTCCTCAAGACGTGGCCACCAAAGTCTCAGCTCCCTTGGTAGTGGGGCAAAGATGAGGCAACTAAGCAGGAGGTGGAGGGAAAGGGATGGCTCACCTAGATATGATTAAGGCCTCTTCAGCTTCTAGATCCATGCAAGGCCATACACATGTGGCCAACCAGCATGACAAGTGGATAAGGATGGTCTTGGTTATGGGAGACAGTTGTTAAGTGAAATTACATGAGATGCCATCCACTGTGATACCCAAGAAACTCAGGAGGTTGTAATTTAGAACTCAGATGCTTTTATTTATAAACTTGCATTGGATCTGGGAGAGGCCAGCAATAGAAGCCAAGATCTGCCTGAAATGTAAAAGGATCTGGGGGTTTTCAGTGTGCTTCCTGGAACCCCAAGGTTCCTTTCGGGTGCTATTGCAGTCAAAGTGTGTAGCTGCTGCTCCAGTCCCTTTACTCTGCAGAAACAGAATTGCTTCCATATGATCTGTTTCATATCAAGTGGCACCAACTTTGTAAGTTAAGAGAAGAGAATTAACTCAAGTGGCAGAGTGACTTTCTTTGGAGCTGTATGTAGGGCAAGTGAAGGCTTAGGAGGGACTGTGAGGTGTGAAAAACTTTAGTGTCCCTGAGACTTCTGATTGCTACTTCTCTCCTTGCATCTGATTCATTTTTCTTACTCTCTGCTTCTGAATTAAAAGTCATCTGATTGCAAGTGACAGAAAACCCAACTCAGAGTAGCCTGAGAAAAGAAAAGAATCATGGGTGCCTGGGGTGATCCACGTGCATAGATTACTCCTTCTGGAACCTGTATCTCTTGGCTCTGCTACTACTTTGTGACCTTCATCCTTTCCTATCATTGCACCAACCAGGTCTGGTCTACATCTTCCTGGATCTAAAGAATGGAAAAAAACATGCACACTCAACACACACACACGTGCACACACATGCACATCACATGTACATGCAGGTACACATGCCTATTGACATGAGCAAAAATTCCAAGGCCAGGTCTTGCTAAGTCACATGTCACTGTCTGAACCAATAGCCACTGAGGCCAAGGACACCACACGCTGTGTTCCCATAGCACAGGTAATGTGTGTTGGAGTAGAAATAACTCCACGTGATCCCCAAGGCTGGGCAATGTGACAGGGTGCACTTCTGCCAACAAAAGAAGGGGCTATGGCTGCTAATGCCAGTTCATGTCTTTTGACTGTATCTTAGTTACTTTCCTCTCGTTGCTGAGACAAAATACCCAACACTCAAAGTTAAAGGGATAGAGGTTTATTTAGCTCATAGTCTGTAAAGGTTTCAGTCTGTAATTGGTTGGGTCTAAGGTGGGGTGGCACATGGCAGAGGAGCAACCATTCATGATGGCAGAAGACAGTAAAAGCAAAAACAGAGAGAAGGCAAGCCTCTTTATATATTGTATACAGGCTACCCACCTAGTGCAGGTATAGCATTCACATCCCTATATTCAGCCACCCCATGATATCGTGAGGCTTTGTGGGGACATCCAGATACAAACCATAGCAGACTCTTATCTTGGATGAGGCATGTGCGCTGAACAGGCTACCCTCTCCACTTGCAGCTGTCCTTAGGGCAGAAAGCCAGCCCAGACCATTGCCTGCCATCACAGTCTCAATGAGATGGTCTGGTTGGCTCCAGAGTGAGTCATTGGTAAGGGCCAGGCTTAGTACAAGCATGGTTGCTCACACCAATTCTTAGGGAAAAGAGGCTTGGGGCAGGGAAAGGAACTCCCACATGCCTTTTAAATTTATTGTAGATTTGTGAAAATGTGTGTTCCTGGGCCCAAAGCACACATTTTGTAAACCTCTCTTAAGTTTCTGATGCACAGTCCAATTTAAGAACCATCAAGTTTGCATCTTTGTAGAGTGGTGCAGTACAAACTTTAGTTGTCACCACTTATTATGCATAAATTGAGGATTCAAGTTCCTATACTGGCGACCTTTGGGATATCATTGCTCTTTTCTCATGAGTTCGATGTGATGAGAGGCCAGACACAGACCATGAGAGTTCAGTCAGTAGTGGCAGTACAACCTAGAGGCACAAGAGGGCACCCTGACCATCTGCCTAGGCAACTGAACAGCAGGTGGGGGCCGGGGTCGGGGGTGATTGGTGAAGCTACCTGTTTGTCAAGACGAGGTCCCATCCACCTGTGCTATCAGTTCTGGGGTCTCAGTCTCCCTACCACCGGTGAAATCCAAGGGGCAGAGGCTCTGTGCAGCTCATGCCATGGCCCAGGCTCTGCCTGATGCTAAGGAGGCCATGTGTAAATGCTCCAGGAGAGCAGTTTCTAGGAGTGTAGACTGACCTGGTCCCTGCCCCTACTGATGCTTTGTGACACTAGCACATCATTTTGCCTCCTTGTGCCTGGGTTCTCTCCACCCCAAAATGGTACCCACACTGGAGTCAGGAGTCTTTGTCTACAAAATCAGCTTGTGGGAATCACCACTTTATTTTTCTGTAATTTGAACTCCTGTTTTGCTGGGTGTCAGGGATCACCTCAAGTCATTTGAGTGCCCCTGGCCCTTTGTTAATGGGATTGTATCTCAGCTTCAGAATGCTTACACAACCAGAGGAACACGATGGTACCCAGGTATCTAGTGACATTGCTCTGTGTCCACCTGCTGGCTGAAGACCCAACACCATCAGTCACTATGGAGCATCAGAAAAGGCCCAGCAGCCTAAAGAAGATCATCACAATTTCCTGCCACTCCCATAGAATGTGAAATAGGCACTCCTGGGTTGGTGTGGCTGTAGCGATGTCTTTTTATAAGATTTATCCATCACTGCACCCTGCCATGGCTCCAGCTGTGGAGTCCGCAATTCCTCTGTGAGGCAGTGTAATGACTTGTGTTTGGATGTCCCTTCAAAGCCTCATGTGGTCATTGGTGGGTGTTTTACAGAGGTGGCTGGATCTAGACTGAGTGATTGATTCATGGTACAATGCTTGTTTTAAGGGTGTATGATTACTAAATCAGTCCACTGATTAGTTTGACACCACCCTATCCTGGTAGCCTAGATAGAGTATAAAAGGGGCAGAAAAAAAGTTGCTAAAGTCCCTTGCTTGCTTGCTTTTGCTGTCTTCTGCCTGCTGTGAACTGTTTCTCCTCTGCGATGCCCCTCTGCCAATTATGCCCTGAAGCCTTTATAAACTGTAAACTAAATAAACCTCTTCTCCCTTAACTTGTAGGTGTTGGGTATTTGTTCTTAGCAATTAAAAAAGTAAAACAGCAGAGAAGAGCAGGCATTTCCTGGGTGTGATCAATCTGATACCCAGTCACATCTTATTGGACAGTTTGTAGACACATGACCACATATAGCTGCAGAGGAGCTTGGGAAATGCAGTCTTTCCTTGTAGACAACGTGAATTGCTAGAAATTAGTTCCAGACCTGGGGGAGAATGAACCTGGGAGAGGACTAGCTCAGTCCAGGGTGTGGGTCTTCATTGCTCTCAGAAACCCTTCCCATGTCTCCAGAATATGTAAACTTTCTCTCTCTGCTACCTCAGCTCAGAGAGTGGGGCTGAGGGAAGAGAAGAGAATAATTTGGTCTTCTTTTGGGCCAGGGCAATATAGAGGTTTTTTCCCCCTTTTAATATATTTTTATTATGGGCTATTTTAAATTTACAGTCAAGAATAAAAAATAATGTAATGCATATAAGTCCACACCCTGGTCTGAGTTAGTCCTCTTCCAGGTGTACCATTCTCCCCTAGGTCCTGGAACTGATTTCCTGCAATTCACCTTGTCTACAAGGAAAGACTGTATTTCCCAAGCTCCTTTGCAGCTATATGTGGTCACCTGCTTGCCAATTTGATCAACTATTTCCATTTTCACATTTGCTTCAGATTTTAAGGAAGTAAACATTACAGACATAAGGGAAGTCTCTAGTCTTGGTTTCCAAGCCCTTTCCTCACATTTGACCCAGATGTGCCATCATGTTGGATTTGCTGTGTGTTCATTCCTTCTGTGCCTTCTTTCAGTACACATTTACGTATCATCAGCATTACCAAGCTGTTCAGCAGGCTTTTGAACTTGACATAAATATTCTGCTACATGATTCACTATGCAACCTTCTTTTTCCTCTGAGCATTGTCTTTGAGTTGCAACCACAATGAAAAATGTAACTACCTCCATCATTTATCATAGTTGGGTTGTGTATGTGGTATATGATTGTGGTATATGACTATACCACCATGCACTTATCTATTCTTTTGATGGTGAGTCAGCTCTCTGCAATTGTTTGCTATTAAATCACACTGCAGTAAACATCTTTGTACACATCTCTCTGTGCACAACATGAAGAGTTTCTTCAGGAGAGTGTTCCCTGAGCAGCAGCATTAGTCAACCTGAGAATCTGATAGAAATGTAGATTTCCATCCCTGCCCAACTTGAACCAGAGGCTGGGGTGGAACCCAACTGGTCTGTGCTGGAACAAGGACTCAGGAGTGCTGATGTGCTAGAGATTTACTGCTACGTTTGAAAAAGACATGTCTTCTGATTTAGTAGATGGTGCTCAGTTTTTCTCCAAAGTGCACATGGCTATAAAAAGTAAAACTTTCCTCTCATGCTTAGCAGCCCTTAGTACCATCAGAATTCAAATGTTTTGCCAAGTAAATGGGAATACCAGACCCTGTTAAATTCTGCTGAGGTGGCACTGTCTTGGGCCTGGCAATCCTTCTGACACTGGCACAATTTCTTTCTTCAAGTCCCTGCCAGTTGTACACTTTTGGAAACACAAATCTTCAGTCTGCTGTCCTGTTGCAGTTCTCACCCCTGGGCAAGAGAATCAAGGGCATTGCCTCCTTGTGCTCTGCCTGGGGGTGGGGTCCAGGTTGCTTGTCAGTCACTGTGTACATGTGGGCAGCACGTATAGGTCAGGTGGCTTGCTTGTAAGCAACAGAAACAGGGTTCTCAGCTGCATGGGTGGGCATCAGAGAATTCAGGGAGCTGAAGATCAGGTTTGGAAAGTGGCAGGCTGCATCCTAGGAGAAGGGGAGGAAGAAGCTCCAACCAGGTCTGGGGAGAGACCCCCTCTGCCTCCTCTACAGCCCCACCTGTGTTGGGCAGCTTTCTGTCACTATGACAAAATTCCTGGAAACTTACAGGAAGAAAGGTCTGTAAGAAAATTCTGTCAGCTCATGGTTTTAGAGTTTTCAGCCCCTATTCACTTGGCTTTGTTGCTTCTGGGCCCATGGTGAGGCAGAGCATCAGGGAGGGACCATGTGGTGGAGCAAGCAGCTTACTCTATGGAGAGAGGAGGCAGAGACAGAGACAGAGACAGAGACAGAGACACACACACACACACGCAGAGACAGAGACAGAGAGAGAGAGAGAGAGACAGAGAGAGAGAGACACAGAGAGAGAGAGAGAGAGAGAGAGAGAGAGAGAGAGAGAGAGAGAGAGATAACAGCCCTGAAAGGCATGCCTTCAGGACCATTCCTTTCAACTAGGTCCTGTGTTTCCATCACTGTCCAGTAGTTCACCAGCTATGAAGCATTAATGGATTAAATCAGTGGTGAGGTCAGGGCTGCATGATCCAATCACTCCCCAAAAGCCCCATCTCTGAACTTTGCTGCTGTGGGGACCAGGCCTTCAACTCAGGAGCCTTTAGGGGACATTCCAGATCCTGATCATAACACAACCCTTGGGGTCCCTGCACTTTCATGTCAGACTCACGGGAGTGAGAATCTGGCAAGATTCCAGTGGGGACCCCCACCTCATGCTGACTTGAGGAAGGGTCATAGACTCGGGGGATCATAAACATGGAAAGTTTAGTGTTTGCCCTGTTGCTTCTTGTAAGGAGATGCTTAGCCTTTCCTGTCCTCCTTTGAGACTTGGTCACTTTCTGACACTTTGCCTCTCGCTGCTGGGCACCTGCTAGCCAGGGACTCATGCAAGGTAGCCACACAGGCCACCAAGCTGGGCACCGGCCCCTGACAGCCCCTCAAGCCTGGTGGGAGGGACAGTTCACTTTCCCGCTGCTGTCTCTGCTCTCGGCTTTGCCCTCTCTCCTGGTCACCTGTCTCTGCTCAGAGAGGTGTGGGAAGGGGCAAAGCTGCGGGGCTGTTGATGCAGGTTTATATCCCTCTGGGGCAGGAGAGGCTGTCACCGTCTGCAGCCCCAGACTGTCCGTGTCAGGGTTTCCTGTGTGTCTCATCAGGACTCCCACTGAGTGATCTTGAGCAGATGATCTAGTATTTCCCTACAGACTCCCTGTGGGCCTCAGCAACAACGTCTTTAGATTCGAGGGTATTTTCTACCTCTTTCTCCCCAGCTGTGGTTACTGGTTCCCAGTTCTGGAGCAATAAAAATTCCCCCCCCTCAATTTGCTGTCCCCATGACGTTGGGTGTGTTTGATGGCGGTAACAGTAGGGAATGAAATATTACTCAGAGCCATGCAGGAGAGCGAGGGTCCCTGCCCATCCTCACATACATATGCTCCTCCGCATGCTCAAAAAAACAAGGGACGATCAAAATATATAGTAAATGTTTACAGAAACAATTTATTATAACAAAATAATCCCTCTCAAATTATCCCCTTCACTATTTTTTTTTTTTTGAGACAGGGTCTTACTTCAGGCTGACCTTGAACTCACTATGAATGGCTTCAAACTTGTGACAATCCTCTTGCCTCAGCTTCCCAAGTGCTGGAATTACAGGAATGCTCCACCCTGTCCTGCTCTTCTCCCACTTTTTTGCCAAGAAAAAAAAATTTTTTTATTTAAGAGAAAAAAAACCACATATAACAAAGACAAAAAGCAAAAGAGACAAACAAACGACTAGAATAAATGCACAACAGTAGCATTGCAGGTTTACAAAACAGGATGATAGAAACTTGATAATGGTTGCAATATTGCATATCGTTATCTTTAAAATGGTTGTTTACGTTAACAGATATAGATATGTGAAATTGATCTAATCATATGAGTATTAACTGTTCTTTCTCAATAACGAATACATTCAGCAGTATGTTCGTATTAGTTATCTTACATATACATATATACAGATTAATATTCTCCCACTTTTTTCTTTTTTTTCTTTTTTTTTTATATTTTATTAATAATAAAAGACAAGACAGAAGAGAATCCCCCATACTTGCTACATTGCCCACTGTAAAGAGATGCTTGGGTTGCTGACCAGAGGCCTGGCCAAATCTACAAAACAAAAGTTGGTTGATGTTCCTTGGTTGCTATCAATCCAGCCAGACCTCCGAAACAGCAGAAACAGCAGGTTGCTTGGGGCGGGGGAGTGGCGCGGTGAGTGTTGTCCCTGATTCCAAGCCCGCGCGCCGGTGCCGCTCAGGCCGGGCGGGGGCCCCTCGAGGGGCCCTTCTCCTTCTCCTCCAAGGTCCTGGGCTCAGGACCCCAGAGGGCAGTCCATATTGAGTCCTGATCGGTGCCTGTGCCGCTCGGGCCGGGCGGGGGCCCCTCGCGTGGCCCTTCTCGTTCTCCTCCAAGGTCACTCTCCCACTTTTTTCACACTCCACTGTTCTTGCCACTGTCTGAAGCAGTTCTGGAAGTCCTCTTTCATGTCTTACAAGTTGTGATAAAAAGTATGGTGACTGCTACTGCAGAGTGCCATCCACCAGAAAGGCAGGCTTGTACAAGTATGATACTCATATTGACCTCATCCACCTTATTGACCAGATTTGGCTGTGTGTGGCTCTGACTCTTTGCAGAAGTCAAAATGATCATAAAGGGTAAAATATTTTCAATGGATTCAGGACACTGAAGCAGCATGACAGTGGAACAAAGGCAATCAAGAAAGAGGATTTCCTGAAATGCTTCAGAAAGTGGTAACAATGATAAGTATGTTCAAAGAGAAGGGAAATATTTTAACAAGATTATTAGTAATGTGTCTTTTTGATAATAAACGTTAAAAATTTACACATCAACTGTTTTTTTTATCAACCTCAAACACACTGCGTTAATAAATTCTAAGTGTGACTGTGAATAAGAGAAATCTCCAAATAACAGTAACTTAAGTAAAACAGATGTTTATTTCATCCTGACAGTCTACACATGCAGTCTAGAGCTGGTACTGCAGTTCCATTTCTTCAGGGATCTAGGCTCCTTTGATCTCTCCACCATCCTTAAGCATAGTTTCCACTTCATGATCCAAAATGACTGTGGTGCTCCAACCATTATGTTTACATTCGACCCAATAGAAAGGATAAGCAATGACAAAGAGCATGACCCTGTCATGGTTGCATGCCTACATCTAGGTGCAAGGGAAGCTGGGAAATGTAGTCTTGTTTGGATGCCAGTGTACCCAGGTAATAGCACAGTGAGACAGTCTGGGCAGCTCACATGTGTGTTGACGCTCTCTCCTCCCACTCTTCCCGGTTTGGCTGGCAGTGGGCACTGGCCCAGGGGGCAACTGCACGGGCTGCATCATCTGCTCGGAGGAGAACGGCTGCTCTACCTGCCAACAGAGGCTCTTCCTGCTCATCCGCCGCGAGGGCATCCGCCAGTACGGCAAGTGCGTGCATGACTGTCCGCTCGGCTTCTTCGGCATCCGTGGCCAGGAGGTCAACAGGTGCAAAAGTAGGTGGCTCCCGCCCCTGTCCCATCCTCTGCCCCAGCTTGACTACAGAAGGCAGGAAGACTGCTGAGCCCAGACTTGCTACCTACTCAGCTCCAGGCTGACGGTCAGTCCCCTCTCTGCCTTCATCAGCACTAACAGCTGGGAACCATGACTTCTAGCTTGCTGTGTGGCCTTGGGCATGTTACTCATCTTCTTTGAGTCTGGCTCAGGAAAGTGTTCTAACTCCTATTTTTGCTGTGGCCTGAGACAAACCATCAGCATGTCTGAACCTTGGTGGAAAAACAGCCAGGGAAGCTTCACCTGCAGTCCAGATTTGCTGTGTGCTTTAAAGCAACTCACTTGCCCTTTCTGAGCACAGCTAAAAATGAGAAAAGGAGATTTCCCATATACAACCCATTCTGACCTTGGCTAAATCTGCAGTTCAGAGGAGGCACTGCACCCAGACCCCAGTGCTGCAGAGCCTGTAGCAGCTCAGAGTCCTACCTCAGGCAGACTCGGGGCCCCTCTTGGGCAGGGGGCCTCACTAGCGGCGTCCTATTACAGAATGTGGGGCCACGTGCGACAGCTGCTTCAGCCAGGACTTCTGCATCCGCTGCAAGAGACGGTTCTTTCTGCACAAGGGAAAGTGTCTACCTACCTGCCCGCCGGGCACCTTGACCCAGCAGAACACCCGGGAGTGCCAGGGTGAGTGGAGATTCCTCCCCTGCTTGGAGCAGGGCTTAGTGATAGGTGCTGGAAGACAGGGAGACATCGTATTAGAATGCCATGTGGTGATGGCAGGCCCAGTGTCACCAAGTATCCAGCACTAGGGACCTGTACAGAGTTGTCCTCCAGTGTGCTGGAACTGACCCTGTCACTGTGATGGTGACAGCTATTGTTACCAGGATTAGCATCATGTGACTACCAAGGAGACAGAAGAAGAGCAATGATTGTGGAATGAAACATCTAGGATCAAGTTAAGTGTATTGGTGCATGTCTGGGAGGCTGAGGCAGGAGGTTTGCAAGTTCAAGTCCATTCTGGAGAACTTAGTGACTTGTCGAGACCCTGTCTCAAGATAAAAAATAAATAGATTCATAAAGAGGACTGGGGATGTAGTTCAGTGTGAAGGCCCTGGGTGTTCAATCACCAGTATGGAAAAAACAATCTCAGACCAGATTCTGGCTCTAAAACTTATTCACTAGTGATCTCTTTGCCTTAGTTTTGCCAAATGTTAAAAACTCACGAGAGAACACATACCCTACCCATGGGGAAGAGTTGTTTAAGGGTTAAATGTATTTTGCAGTTTACTCTATTCAGCAGCTTGTGCCCAGCAAATGCTCAATGCCTGTTAACTGTCATTGTCTCAGTCCGATGGCTCCTTGCCAGACCCCATAGGTGAGCGCCCTGGCACATGTTCAGGGCCATCTAACAACTGAGGCTCCTGTCTCCACAGGTCCCTCTCCTAGAGGTCTAAGCCTGGTACCTCCTTGGTTTCAGCTCCACACTGAGCTCCAGAACCCCACTGTGGCCATGCCCAGACCTGGCAGCATCTGGACCCTTCTCTCTCTCACCATCCGTGCAACCTAGTCTGGTCCCTCAGTCACTCAAGCAGTATTCATTAGGCCATCTACTCTGGCCAGGGCCCTTTTTGTTTTTGCAGCTCTGAAGATTAAACCCAGGGCCTTTACATCTTGCCCTTTCAACTCAGACTTTTTTGAATTTTTTCAGCCAGAGTCTCAATAAGTCACTAAACAGCCCAGGCTGGGTTCAAGCTTAAGATCTTCCTGCCTCAGCCTCCCAGAGTCCTGGATTATAGGCATGCACCACCACACCCACCTGGTCAGGCCCTATTCAAGGTGCTGGAGTTGTATCAGTGAGCAGAAGGCAGAGCCTCTGCCCTCAGAGAGTGACATTTCAAAGAGCAGACAGGAGATATGAGAATGAATGCACAGTGTGTCAACTGGCAGAAAGAACTTGTGGCACAAGACAGAAGCAGCGTGAAGCTCCCAAGCCCACCCTGCCCCCATTCCCCACCCGTGACCCATCACTGGGATTAAGGCCAAAGCCTCCACCTGCCCCCCTCCACCTCTCACTCTGCAGCCCACGCTCTAGCCTACAGTCAGATTATTTCAGAGTGGCAATCTGCTTGTGTGGCTCTCCTCTCAAGGCCCTCTGTGGCTTCTTTTGTTCTTGGGCAGAGCCTGTCCAGGTCTGGGCAATCTGCTCCTCTCTACTGACCTCTCTACCTCATCTTCCTCTTTCTGTCTGAGCCCACTCTCGCTTACTTGCTCCGGGGGTGGGGGTGGGGCGTCCTGGGCCGGGTGGTCCTGGGGACTTTGCTGGGCGGCTCTCTTCACCCACAGCCCTCCTGCCCTTACCCACCCTTGGCTCAGGAGTCTCCCCCTCCCAGAAGCCTTCTTGGTCCCCCACACTGTATCCCCTGCCTCCTCTGGGCCCCTCCAGATGCACTGGCAGCCCCTGCCCCAGCCTGACATGTGGACACAGAGTCAGGAGGCAGGGCTGACCCAGCTGCTCTGCCACTGCCCTTCTGCTCTCTGCAGGCTCCAGGGGGACCTTAAACTCTCTGTGTGTGCCCCTGCTATGTTCCCTTGGAAAACCCTGTGCCTGTTCCAGGCCACAGTGTATAATCTGTGGAATGGGGGCTTTCACAGTCACTTGTATCCTGTGCTTGCCTCTCAGGGGCTCTTAGATTAATCAAATGTAATATATATGAAATACATATTTACATGCATGTGGGAAAATCTGCCTCTGCTAAGAACTGCAAGCCTCTGGCTTCACTTTCCCTCCCAGCAGCACTGGGTAGCTTCTGCCTTCTGTGGTTAATCAAGGTTAAGTTCAAAAATCCTTGTGCTGCTCCCTGTGGCCCTCCTAGGTAATTTTCAGCTTCATCTCCTGCCCTTCCCTTCTTGAACTTTCACCCCTACTCTGGCAGTCACAGATCCTAGAACTGCTTTCTTCTCCTGCTGTGAAGTCCTCTCCATTGTCAGGTTGGCTTATAGGTCACCTCCTCCAGGAAACCTGCCCCTTAAAGCTGGGTTAGTCACCAGCTAGCTTCTGGCTATGGCAGAGCCTGCCCTCTGCTCATCCTGGGTTCTTGGAAATGGATTTTAAATGTGTCCCCTTGTGTCCCTAATGAGAGATCAAGTGCTCCTTGTAGGTACAGAAGGTGTCTTAAAATGCCCAGGCCTTGCTCTTGGACTGAAGGGCACTCACCACCAGCTAACTGGTCTGTCTGTCCATCTTGCTCCTTCAACCTACAGAGGAATGTAAGCTGGGACCCTGGGGCATCTGGGGCCCCTGCATGCATGACGGGAAGACCTGCGGAGCCACCTGGGGCCTGGAGACCCGTGTACGTGAGGCCGGGCTGGCTGGGCGGGAGGAGGAGGCCACCTGCCAGGTGCAGTCCGAGTCCAGGAAATGTCCCATCCAGAGGCCCTGCCCAGGAGGTGAGCAAAGGTGACATGCGGATCTGTAGCGGGGTGGGCCCCCAGGGGTTCTTAGTGTCCTGGGGATGCTACCCCCAGGAACAGTCCTGAGTATCCCCTCAACCACACCTTCATGAGAGTGAGCGTGCCTTGCTCATGAGCTTAGCCCCAAGCACCTGAGGAAGACAGGGACTGTCCACCATTCTGTCCTGACCTCCCCTTGTCATATGAGCACTTTGGAACGTGCTCCCTACTAACCTAAACAAAATCCATGAGTAATGCAACCTATGAGCATGGATCCTTTAAAACACCAAGCATAGGGCCCTGTCATAGAAGAGAGAAAGAGGTTTGCAACAGGAGTGCTGTGCCACTGCACACCCATGGGAGGAGTAGTGGGGTCAGCTGCGGCTGGGATCAGCACCCTGCGTACGTCTGGCCTCCTTGCCTTGTGGTGTTGCTTCCCTTATGGTGACCGACCATGAATGAGGTCTATCTGCTGTCCCTCTTGGCACCACACTGCAGTCCTAATGTGGTCAGTCAGTGGAGTGTTCAAAATGCTTGCCATCACTGCAGGGCAGGGCTCAGCTTTCAGCTATGTGAGGCTGGGCCAGGATGTGACAGAACGTGATGAACCAGGGACAACTGGTCTTCATGGGGGGCTGTCCCATGCAGTGCTTCCAGTCCCTGTCCAGTGAATGCCATGGGACCCCCTTCGTGGTCCTGTGGCAACCAGAACCAATGCACAGATTTCCAAAATATTCCTGGGGGTGCTCAAGAACCACTGATTCAAACAGGAGACAGGTTGCAGAGTGTAGTTGGTAAGATGTGGCAGTGAATGGCAGTAATAAGAATTAGCGGTGTTAACTGTGCTAGGGCACTAGCCAGTTTTCTGCACAATGATACTTGAAGTAGGTGCTATTATTATGCCCTTTTAAAGGTGAGGAGATGGAGGCCCAGGGAGCTTGAGTCACTTGCCTGAAGGTCACACAGCCAGGCAGGGGTGAACCTGTCAGTGTGTAAAAAGGATCCTAAAGTCGTGGTTAAGGCTGAGAGACCTGGAGCTGGGTCACACAGCTAGGACATGGTGGAAGTGGGATTTGAGCCATGAATCCTCCATTTTCAGAAGGACGTGTGGTCTCCAGGTGGGGAGTGCAGAGAGCAGAGATGGAGCCTCTGAGAGTCATGTCTGGTAGTTGGGAACAGAGAAGGAGATTGAGATGGGTGAGAAACCAAGAGATCCTGGACTCAGGAAGACAGACAGACAGAAAGACAGACAAACCTCTGTAGCTCTTCTTACCCTGTGGGTCTGAGAGTCAGTGGGGCTTGGCTGTTGGGGGACCCAGAGGGGAAGGCTGTCCCCCAGACAGTGATAACGGTGCAGATGCTAATGACGCTGATAAAGGCAGCAGCTGCAGGTGCTCAGAAACTGCTGCCCAGGCACTGACGCTGTGCAGAGCACTTTGTGCACCAGGCTCTTTGAGTCCTCACAGCCGCGGTGGCTCCCGGCATCACTGGGCTCAGCCCAGATGCCTCCTCCACAGATGCAGAGAGATTGTCTGAGTTTCCTGCCCCTGGAGTAGCTGTCTGTCACATCAGTCACAGCCTCACCCTGTGCTGAGCGCTCCTGCTCACTCTGGCTGCTGTGCTGTGTCTGTTTTCCTTATGAGATGGGATGTGGTCTCCAAGGAGGGCAAGGTCTTTGCTTGTCCCTGGCTGTCACTCTAGTGCTTCCAATGGGGCCTGGCATGTATGCAGTAGGTGTCCCACTGACTTTCCTAGGACAAGTAAATGGGTGATGGGTAGATGGGTGGGTGCATGGGTGAGTGGATAGGTAAGTGAGTGGGTGGGTGGAATAGGTATGTAGGTGGGTGGGGTATGGATGGATGGATGGATAGGTACATGGGCAGCTGCAGCCTGGCTTAGGGGAGGGGTAAGGACACAAAGCCACTTACCGTCCACACTGCACCCTCAAAGCTGACCGTGCAGGCTCAGGCAGCACCACACCCAGTTGCTGTCCTCTCCTGGAGCCCCGAAACTGAGAGTGGGAGTCTGATTTCAGTGTCTTCTTGGGGTTTGGAGTGGGTATGGGAGCCCCAAAGGTAGGCACCCTGACCTAAGGAGGTTCCATGAGTCTGCCCTGCATGGAGAGGAGTTGGGCTGCAGCATGGCCCGGACTCCCAAGGAATCGGGCACACAGTTGACACTCAAGAAGTAACCCGCAGCTGCCAGACTCAGATCCTCCTCACTTCTCTGAGCCCTTGAATACTGGCTCCATCAGCCCATTTCGCTGTGCTCCAGTGGGTACACGGCCCTCTGGGGTCTGTCTGGGGCTGATAGCTGTTTGAAAATGGCCTCAGTGTGGAGATGCTGTGTAGCCAGAAATGTCGGGCTTGTCTTGCTCCCAATCATACCTGGGTTTTCTCGTCTGTCAGTAATAACAATGACAGACAACAGCTGGGAGAGCACATCAGGGACATGGTATGGAGGGGGCCAGGATCTGTCCTGGGGAGGCCCAGAGGGGCCAGCACTGGGGCCAACAAAGGTCAGACAGGCCAGGAGAGCTGCCACCGGAAGAGAGAGCAGAGACCACCAATGTCTTTTGCTCCCCTGCTGGGACTCCACTGACACCTCCCACTCATCTGGCCACTGGTCACTGTATTTGTCCCCTCATTCTAAGTGTGCCACCTAGAGAGGAAAGCACAGGACAGAGTGCAGAAGCTCCAGTCAGGATGCATCACTGAGCAAGCTGGTCCCCTTGCCAGGCTTCTGCCACCTGATCTAGAAGAGGGACTGAAGAGACACCTGTGCTAGAAATTCAGCCCCCTCCATAACGGGTCTAGATGCAGAGCTGGGTCTTGCCGTTTGCAGCCAGCCCCGTCTCCACAGGGGAAGGGTGAGGTCCAAGCTCCCTCCATGCTGCCAAATGCAAGCAGAGGCTGCTGAGTTTCACATCCCCAAAGCCTTTAGGTATCTGGGCTGTGTTGTGTGGCAGCTAAATGCTAAATACTGTTGCTGTCCTGCCTCTGGGGGACAAAGCCTGCCATGGTGGTAAGTGCACATGAAAGGTCAAGAACCCACAACACCACCATGCTGAGTCCTGACTGGGGACCCCTGTGAACCTCAGGCATGAAAGGTACAACACAAGGCACTGGGTTGCCCTCCTGGCCCCTAAAGAACCAAAGAGAGAGGCTCAGTGGAGGGCACCCACTCCTGAAACCCACAGTCTAACACCGGGTGATGGTGAAGCCAGAGCCCTTTGTTCCTCTGGGGCCCTGTGGGTGTGTGGGTGGGCACCCTTGTCCTTCAGGGCTGAGGAGTCACCCAGGACTCTTGTAGCCCTGCCGCCACAGAACCAAGGCTCTGTGCTCCCCTTGCAGAGAGAAATGCCCGCCAGAAGAAGGGTCGGAAGGACCGGCGCCAACGCAAGGACAGAAAGCTGGAGCGCAGGCCTGACGGGAGGCCTCGCCAGCCTGACCTACAGTGACCACACTGTTCTGGTCCCTGCCCCCTTGCTCACTGCAGTCACCATCCCAACTCCTTCCCTCCCTTTTCCTGTCTATACTTCTCTTTTTTTCCCTTCACCTTCTCTCCTGTGTCAACTGACATTTCATTTTTTTTCTTCCTATGTTTTATTTCCTTCCTCTCCATTTCCTCACCTTTCTCCTTCCTTCCCACTTTCCTTCTGTGCTTCCTCTTTTTTCTCTTGCCCTTTACCTGTCTGCCCTTTCTTTATCCTTCCTTCTGTTCTTTGTGTTCTTCACCTTGACTGACTCTCTCTTGACCTTCTCTCTATTACACATGCACACATTAAGAGAGAGATCTTGAACCTGTGCCTTTCCCATGGCTCTCTCTGCTCCCTAAAGAAAGCAAACATCTTTCTGTGCATCCTCCCTGATTGGTTCTGACCCCGCCCTTGCAAAAAAGGTTTTACAAGGAACTATGGGGCGAATTCCCAGATACCTGAACTCAGCTCTAAGCCCTTTGTCCTGTGTCCATTCCCCATGGGCCATTTGTTTCAGTCACCAGCTCACCTAGGAAGGGGCCCAGCCTGGACACCTAGCCTCAGTGGGCAGTGGGGGGGCCATGGTGGGGCTTCAAATCTGCCAGACCCATCCTCCCCAGCCCCTCCTACCTTCCTCTCTCTCACAGTTCCGTACCCCATCTTCCTGAGTTGATCTTGGGAAACTTCCAAACTTGGGGAACTGAATGCAGTTTCAGGTGGGGCTGTCACCCCCAGGGAACAAATGGGTCATTCCAGAAGAGGCCACTGAAACTGCCAAGCCACTCCATTCTCCATTATGATACCTCCTGCCCATTTTACCTGAGGTGAAATGGAGCCCTGGGAGGAAGGGACTCACCAAGGAAACACATGCTGGGCTCTTGCTTGGTGGCTGCTGGGCTCAGCACATCCTAGCTAAGAGGAAATGGCGATGATCTCTCAAGGAGGAGGTGAAGGACATGGAGTGGGAAGGCCCACTCACCTGACCCAAGTCCAACACCTGAGAGTTTGTGTTTTGCTTGCAACCCCTTCTCCCCAGGCAGAAAGGACCCTGGGAGGATTGCAGCTAAGATCAAACTAACCCACAGGTTGGTTTTCACTGCCTGCCTTTCCACCTCAAAGGGACCCTTCCTCCTCTGCCCCAGGACCTTAGGAAGGTGCCCTGTGGAATTTGCAGTTGGGCTTAGCACCCAGGGGCAGGAATGGGTAAGAGAAGGGAGTCTGAGCTCTAATGACCTTAGGGCTGGGTGGGGACAGAAGTAACCTGAGACTGGAGTGAAGACCCTGGTGATAGAAAATCACCTCTCCTACCCCAAGGCAGTGACCCTCACACTCAGCCTCCACCTTTCTAGTCAGGGTTCCCAGCACTGCTGCCTGGCTCACGAAAGCCCACCCTCACCTTTTCCCACCAGCTCCCCAAGGACAGCTAGAGCCCTCTTTACTTGGTCAGGCCACCAGCTATTCTTCAGCAAGTTTGTGCCTCTGAAATGCTCTTCGGGTTTCTCAAACCCTGAACTTTTTTTTAAATAAAGGGAAAGAAACAAGAAACTTGCAAACGTATCTTGGGCATCAAGAGGGTGTTACAAAACCATGATGCTGATGAGTTTGGAGTAGCAGAATCTAAACCATGTGGGGTGGTTTCCACTGGAATGCTCTGCGAAGAGGGGTTGAGGTGTGTGCAGAATGAGCTGGGTTTCAACTGGGGGTGCTGAAAAGAGATGGGCTTCACCCTTTCAGGCCCCTCAAGAAGGATACTCAGCCAGAGGAGAATGGGACAGCGCTGTATGCCTGTCTCCCCAGCCCCCAACCCCCGCCACTTTCTACCTTTCGAATCATACAAGTGGCCTTAGGGGCCCATCTGGTTCAGTGTGGCTTCTCCGTGGGGTCAAGTCCCCTATGAGGTGTATAGTCCCATGGAGCCATGGGAACGCCCTGGACTGCTGGTAGATGGCCTCAGCCTCAGAAGGCACAGGTGAGTCCCAACATCCCACCTGCCAGCAGTGGTATTTAGACCAGTGATTTCCCCTTTCTGGGCCTCAGTTTCCCAATTGGATGGATGAAGAGGAGGCAAGGTTGGATTGAATGCCCTGCCCACATCTGGGAGGCCCAACATCAAACTCTGGGGGATTTTTAAAAATAATTCATATCCAGGGCCCCACCCAAGGCTTACTAATTGTGAGCAAATTGAGAAACAGACTTGATCATTCCAGGACAATCTGGGCTGGGCCCATGGCATCTCTTGGATTTACTTCAGTCGGGAATGCCTGGGTCTAGATTTGAGGGCTGCAACTGAAATAGTTAATTCTGCACAAATCAAGCTTATTTGCTTCACAGATTTGAAGAATAAAATTGGGGACAAAAGGAGGAGAGTTTTTTCTTTTTGAAATGGTTTCCTTTATTTCTTTTTTTAAAAATCCATTTTATTTCAAAGAGAAAATAATAAAACAAAATTTCAAAACACAACAATCAGGGGACAAAAATGGTACATACATTGCACATTGCCATCCCTAAATCAGTCACCCAGATCATAAGACATCTGCATTCAATTGTCTGAACAGTACCAGAACAAACCTTTCTCTTCAGTGAACTCAGAGAAATCAGTAGTATAACCATCTTAAATATATATATATATAAAATATATATATTATATGTATAATATATATGTAGTTTCAGCTTTTCACACTAGTGAAACAATATGATGTTTACACATGTGTGTTTTATTTAGTTCACTTATGAATATGGTACCAAGTTGCATCTATTTACCTACAAAAGTCTCAAGTTTGTCTTTCATTATGGCTGAGTAGTACTTCATTGTGTAAAAGTACCAAATCTTTATTCACTCCTCAGTCAATGAGCATTTAGGTTGTTTTCAAGATCTAGCTATTACAAATTGTGCTGCTATGAACATTGGTGCACATATATTGCTGTGGTACAATGTTTTTAATTCTTCTGGGAAGATACCTAGAAGGGGAATAGCCAGGTCAAATGGGCCCTCTAATCCTAGTTTTTTGAGGAATCTCCACACTGATTTCCATAGTAGTTGCACCAATCTACACTCCAACAGTGGAGAAGGGTTCCTTCTTCCCCACAGACCCTCCAGCATTTACTATTGAGTGATTTCTTGATAAGATACATTCTTTCTGGGATGAGATGGAATTTCAGTGTTGTTTTAACTTGAAACTCTAGAATTATCAGTTATACTGAACAGTTTTTCATATATTTATTTGCTGTTTGCATTTCTTCATCTGAGAAGTGTGTATTCACCTCAGATGCCCATTTTTGGATTGGGCTTTTACATCTGGGAGGACTGATTTTTTGTTAGTTCTTTATATGTTCTTGATAGTAATCCTTTGTCTGAGGAACAGCTGGCAAACATTTTCCCCCACGTTGTGGGTTGTCTCTTCACTCTGTTGGTGGTTTCACTTGCTATGCAAAAGCTTTTCAGTAGTGTGAGATCCCAGTTGTTGATTCTTTGTGACAGTTCCTGTGCAATTGGGGTTTTGTTCATAAAGTCTTTGCCTACACCAATGTCTTCAAGAGTATTACCTACTCTATTTTCCGGCAGATTGCTATTTTGTCTCTTATGATTCCAGATGAATTTTAGGTTTTCCTCTAATTCTGTGAGATAAGTTATTGGAATTTTGATTGGGACTGCACTGAATCTGTATAACAGTTTTGGAAGTATGGCCATTTTCTCTATATTGGTTCTTCCTACCCAAGAGCATGGAATATCTCTCCATTTTCTAATATCCTATGCAATCTCCTTTTTCAGACTAGTTTTCAATGTAGAGGTTTTTTACATTCTTCATTAGATTAATTCCTAGGTATTTCATTTTTCTGAATGCTATTGTGAAAGGTGTTGTTTCCCTGATTTCTCTCGGTGAATTTGTTACTCGTGTACAGGAAGGTTGTTGATTTCTGAGCGCTGACTTTATATCCAACTACTTTACTGAATTTGCTTATTAAATCTAGTAGTACTTTGGTGGAGTTTTTGGGGTCCTCTGTAGAATATCATATCATCTGCAAATAATGACAGTTGAGCTTCTTCCTTTCCTATCTTTATTCCTTTTATTTCTTCCAAGGAGGAGAGCATTTAAACAAGGGAAATACCTCTTGTCTACAGGCGAAGATTCTGAAAATGGAATTTCAGATTGTCTTCTTTGTCCTGCTCTTACATGAATAAGCAGAGCATGAGAAAAGTCAGTGTCTTGCTTACTTTTCTCTCATTGCTGAGACAAAATACTTGAAGCTCAAAATGAAGGAAGGAAAGGTTTACTTAGCTTACAGTTTTTGGAAGTTTCAGTCCATACTCAGCTGGCTCCAAGGCAGGGTGGTGTGGCTAAGAGGCAGCCATTCATAGTGGCCACAAACAACAAGAGTGAAAAAGGCAAAAGGGGAGAGTAAGCCTCTTTTCCTCCTTTATATTGTACACAGGCCATACTTCCACCCCAGGGCAGGTGTAGCACTCACAAAATCTCTGTGCTCTCCTCTTGCACAGGGTGAGGATGTTTACAAAGTAAGGATCCTGGCTCCCTGCTGAGTCTCTCAGTTAAACGTCTAAACTTTTCAAATTGACACGGTGTATCAACCATAACAGTCAGTTACTCAGCAACTGTGGACTGAGCTTAAACAAAACTGATTATTTTGCATTTTTAGTGTTTTTGGAGGTCCAGTTTGGAGGCAGAGAGGAGTTGTTCACTGAATTAGCACACTCTGTATAGGAAGGGTCTTCCTGAGAGAAAGGTCTTTCTCCACTCTGTCATCCTGCTATCCTTCTTCTTGTGTTTGCCTTTGCTTTTCTAAGGTTAGCATGACTTGAAATAGCTCTGCACTTGGTGTGTACTATTTTCTTTTATCCAGCTGACTCTATCTTAGGCTGCTCTGTTTGGCTACTTGTAAGGCGAACTAACTAAACTTTTACACCACTCTGATTTTGACTCCAAGGCTCAACAACCTGATTCAATATATGTACACATACACATGTACATGTATTTCTATGTTGAGTTTTCTGCCAAGATCCAAATTCTAGGATCCTGGAGTCTTCAAACCCCAGAATTCTAAAAGACCAAGATAAGAGTAGAAGTTTCTAGTCCTGTGTTTTTGGAGGCAAGTTCTTTCCGTTGGGTCAGTGATGGTGAACCTTTTAGAGCTTTCAGCGATGCAGCCCACTGTGGCATGGGTGCCATAGGTTTGCTGCCACTGCCTTGGGTGGTGAGGTATCAGGGGTGTCCTGGTCCTCTCCAGCCTTCCTGGGAAGGAGCGCTCTGCTGTCAAGTGGTCATTTTCTAATGGCCTCCTCCAGGGCAAGCTTGGAGAATTCACAGAGGCTCACACATATATTGGGTCACATAGCTGAAGAGTATAGTCAGGGAGACGTTCAAGGCTCCTTGGGTCACTCTGGATGCCCTGGACACTTAAAATGGGAGCGAACAGCAGCCGAGCCCCTGGAGCTGAGGCACTTCTGTCAGCTCACTCCTGCCCCGGCCTGCACTCCATTCCAGCTGAGCCATACTTGAGCCTTTGCAGCTTTCCAACCCTGTGCCACTGCGTTGTTGCCTGGATTTCCCACATTCTGCCACCAGAGGGAGCTGCTCGAGCAGGGACCCAGCAGTGGACAGACTGGTAACTTTCTGCCGTAGGGAGCCTGTGGCTGTCCTCCTGGAGTGCCCTGAGAGGCTGCTTCCTGTCTGACAGCATGGTAACCTCAGCTGTAAAAAATGTCAGGTGCCCAGAATCTTCCTGCACAGAGTGGGAACCTGATTTAGAGGGCTGGAGCCCAGTGTCCCAGGAAGGTCACCACATGACCTCTTGCCAAGACGTTTGGCCCCAGGTGATGAGGGTCACATTTCCTATTTCCACTTACAGAAAATATGATTCATCCTTCGTGATCCTTCTGACTTGGAAATGTGCATTCTAAGAACAATAAAAATAATGATGATAACGAAAATGTCTTATGTTTAGCAGGTGCCTACTATGTGCTAGACATTGGCAGGAGCCTTATGTAAAGTGTCTCGTTCCCTTTGATTTGGCTTCTCAACCTAGATCATAATAACTTATGATGCTTTCCTCCTATGAGCCTCCACTTTCACTTTCTTTATCTCTTGCCACCTCACAGCAACTCTGCAAGCTACCTCACAGAAGAGGAAACTGAGGGGCAGTTTCGGGTTATTAAAATCAACTAGTCTTGTGTATTCATCTCTTTGGTAAATAGGCATAAACTGCCTACTGTGTGCCTGGAACTGTGCAGGTGACAATGATAAAGACACCATCTTCATTCCTGGAGTGCTCAGTGTAAACAAGTCACTTCTGATGGTGTGAAAGGCCTTCCACAGAGGACAGGATCCAGGAGGAAGACAGCAAATCCACCAACAGCCCACGGAGCAGAAAGCTCTCATCTAGAACCAGAAGCCAACTCAGAACTGAAGGACCTGGGCTCATGAACAGGAAGGGTGGGGAGGGGTCCCACACGGAGGAACTGAGTATGCAAAGGCCCCGAGGGGAAGCTCTTGGTAAGGTAGACAGGCCCACAATTTCCAAGCCTCCTAAGCTGCCTGATCCTGAAGCATGGACTCAGCTCTGAGGGAGGCTGGCTCCCCTACTCCCCACCCAGTCCCCAGCCTCACCCATTGCCCTGTAATCTCAGCCAACCTGTCATGCACAAGGTGAGCATACACCCACCCAACCATCCACAGAAGAAACCATCCAGCAGGAAGCTTCATGTCCTGCTGCTTCTCAGCCCCAGCTGTGGAGTCTTCCCACCATTGGCACAGCAGAGTGAAGCCTCTCCTCCTTGTCCTGTCAGGATCCTGATCCTCAGAACCCAGGAGCATGAATAAAATGGGGAATCTAGATCAGGTCAGTCCTGACATCTCTCTCCTAGGGCGGAGACCAGGAAGTGAGATGTTTCAGACAAGCCACAAATCCCATCTCCACTGCCAGCCAGCTTTAAGTTATAGAGCAATCCTGTATGTCTCTCAGTGTCTCAGTTTCCCATTTGTAAAAAGAATAAGAGTAAACATCAGGGTTTCAATCTATAAGTGCGCAATAGAGATTTCTTTAATTACACATCATTCATTTATTCATTCAGCACACATTTTCTAAGAACTAAGTTTGAGAAAGAAATTGTGGCAAGTATTTAACACCCAAAATTTAAACTCTTCCTCAGCAAAAGCCCCCTTAACTCCAGTGGTAAGGTAACATTTTCTCTTAAGAGAATGCTTTGTTGCTGAGAACCGAGTTTCCACAACTAATTTTTTTTGACAGACAAATATCTGTTGAATTTCATGTCCACATTTTCACTGTGGCTTCCACCCTCATGATGGAAAAGATTCTGACATTCATACTTGAAGGTTTTCTACATTTCCCCACTTTATCCATTGAATATAAGATCTTTCTCTGAGTGGAAAAGCAATTCTCCAGAAATGCCTTGGAGCCCACTGTGTGCCAGATCCCCCTACATGCAGCACAGCATGCAGGGCTCTGTAGCCTGGGCCTGCTGTCCTCTCCTGGGCTGACCCACCCCAGTCTGAGGCCCACACTGCTGTGTGAGGTTTGGGGCACTGGCCAGAGGTGGACTGTGCAGAATGCGGGAACTGCGCAAGGAGAGGCAGTTGCTTAAGGCAGTGCAGGTCTAGTGGCCAGCAGTTAGCTGGGAAAAAGTGGGGATACCCTCTAACCATGGAGCCTGGTCATCTAGGGACAGGATGGCCACCAAGACGGCAAACATGTCCACCTGCCAGTATGCCCTGTCCCCTCCTTCTGTCCAGACAGCATGACCTGGCTTCCTCAGGACAAAACCTGGGGGCCCTTGCACTGGTCCTTGGCTGCCTCCCCCTCTTTACCCTTTCCCCTCCTCCTTTCCCCCAACCCCCACTGAATGAAAAATACCTCAAAGTATCCAATATTCAAAAAAGATCTAATAGTTAAGATTAAAGCCTACTGGTCCCACTTCAAGACTGGCAGCTGATCTGGGTGTTGAATAACCAAGCTTAGAGACCAATGCTGAAAAATGCAATTGGCCTAAGAGGACAACCAATATTTTGACCCTTGCCTTCCAAGGTCATCCAGGATCTAAAATGTGATGGGATCCCTCTGGAAAGATCCTACCACTCCAGTGAGTCAACCACCCTCCCAAGAAGAGAGATTGTTGGACCACAGAGCACAAGAGTCAACTAGTGTACACTGTGCTAAAGAAGGGTCACTAATAAGGGGAATGACCCAAGCTTCCAAGGGAAGCCATGTGATCAAGCAAAGACCATGACCCATCCTGGCAGATGACACAAGTGGTAGACAAAAAGACTAAAGGAGCTAAGAGGTTCTGCACATGGCCCCAAGTGTAATGCCTAAGGAGCCTGAACTGATCTTGACAAATATATATATATGATTAATTTTACACAGGTCATACCTTGACTTTGTCTTAAATATCCAGAGCAAGGCAGTACTATAATTACTTATATTATATATTAATATATAGAGATAGTATATTACATATATATATTAAACAAAAAACTAAGTTAGATATAAAAGGGGGCTTCAAACACTACACCCCCTCTGGCAGTCTCCAGTCACACCTATAACTGACAACCGTAAGATTTTGATTCCCTTGCCGGGTGTGGTGGTGCACACTTTTAATCCCAGCACTTGGGAGGCTGAGGCAGGAGGATTGCCGTGAGTTTGAGACTAGCCTAGGCTGCAAAGTGAGTTCAAGGTCAGCCTGAACTGCATAGTGAGACCCTGGCTCAAAAAATAGGGCTGGGGATTTAGCTCAGTGGTGTAAGTGCCTGTGAGAGGTTGTGAGTTCAATCCCTGGTACTGAATAAATAAATAAGTAAATAAAAATAAAAATAAAAATAAGATTTTGATTCCCAGTCCTAGGAGCCCTTCTGAAAATGCGTCTTTTTGCCCCTCTTAGTATATTCCCATTATGCTGTTTGAGCATACTTTCAAGTAACACTCAGGCAAATGTACTGACTTCTGCCACTTTTGGAGCCATTGTTCATCAGTATTTTATTAGTTTCTGGCTCTGGCTTGTTTACCAAGGTCACAAAATAAGGCTTAAGTGTTAAAGACTTGCTAGTACTTTTATCCTCTTCTAGACTATCAAAAGACGATGGTTCATCAAACAACAAAATCCATCTTCCTTGGTCTCCTTTAGCTCAAACAGGGTGAGACTTTTGATCCCTGGCTGGGAAGGTCAATTGCACCTCCTCGTTTGAAACAGTGATAAGAAGTCACAGCCTCTGGCCTTCTGTACCTTCTTAAGAATAAGGCATCAAAATCTGGAGGGTGGGGCTGAGGTAAGACAGATAAAATAAAGCACAAGTAGAAAGGAGACAGGGAAATCATAACTAAATTATACTTTTAATAAGACTGAAAATTTTGGGCCTTAATCGAAGTCGCCCAAGGCGAACCATGTGAACATTCCCTTGGTTAAATTTCCTTCCAGACCTATCATAGCCAAAGTTTCTCGGGTCCACAAATTGGCTTAACTGAAAAGGCAAAGAGCAGGAACCGGATTTTAAGATAAAGGAACAGTTTGAGAGAATCCAAAGAATGTTTGAATCACCTCTTAAAAAAACCTGGACCCATACCTATAGAAATGTTTCTCTTTCTTGAGGGCCTGCACTCTATTTATTACAGTGCACATCTTTTAATTTTGCCTAATAAAACCCTTCCTGTTCTTCTTACTGATTAGTCCTAAAAATTCTTTTTCCCTGCTGGGGGTAGCAAACCTGCAAACTTACTCTATAGGAAGAGTGTGAGGGTCCCTAATTTCAGTTCCAGGGACCCTCAAACCCTGTCCAGTGACAGGTCCAGTAGAATTTTAAACTATAGGAGAATATATGACCAAGTTCAAAAACAAAAGAATGAAAACAAAATTCTGTGAGGACATTCTGAAAACTGCTTTGTAAAAACCTTTAATAAGGGTTCAAAGGGCTTCTCACAAATACCTACACGAAACATTCTCAGAACACAGGTGGAGGCAGCCCCGAGTTTAAGAAGTGAGCCCCTAGCTTTGGCCCCCAGGAAAGGTGTCCCGCTGCCTGTGGGCAACCAGTGCCCACCTGGCCAAGGCCCTTCCTGTCTTCCGGCCCAGCTCTGGCCTTATGAAGCGCTGCTGAAGCAAGGGCCACATGTCCAGACCCAGGGCCACCTGTGCCCCGTGCTCCCTGGTGTCTTGACCCAGCCCACAGAGGGTGATGGCAGACTCATCGGAGGGCACAGATCGGTCTGTTTCCTGCATTCATCCAGCCACGGTGTGATCTTGGCGAGTCACTTTACCCCACCGGACCTCCCTTTCTTCAACTGCAGCCAGGCCAGAAGCAGAGTTCTGTCCTTTCCCAGGGGTGTTGGAGGCTGGACTGACAAGGTACACAAAGCCCCACACACAGCAGGACAAAGTAATGGCAGCTGTCCTCGTTTTTCTTTCGCCCAGGAATCTCCTTAATTCCAAATCCTCTCTATCCTTGAACACAGACGTCCCTCCCGCTGGGGTCCTGACCTAGCACCCCTCCCTCAGTCCTAGTCCACCCTCACTCCTGTGACTCCGCCCACCTCTCCCTGCGCAGCTCTGCTTCACACCTGGGTCCACAGCTCACATCCATCCAATCTAAATCCTAGGACTGCCTCAACCAGTAGGGGGCAGCACTGCCCAGGAAGCCAAGGTCCCTGCTGGAAATCTAGGGAAAAGAGAAGAGCAAGCTGCCCCTAGAGCATCTGTGGGGTCCTTTAGGTTCCTGGCACCTGCTGGGTGCTCTTCTCCGTCTAGCCTCCTGGGGCCTGACGGCTCCCCTTGAGGAAGGCACAGCTCTCACTCCCTCTCCTTTCATCTTCTTGAGCTTTTGATGCCAAGAGTTGCATCAGTCACCCTCAATTCTTGCAAAGCCATCTGATAATTTAATTTCCCTCTTGATTTCCCCCTGTCTCCCCTCTGCATCCACTCTCCTGAATCTGTTCTATTTTTGGAGATGTTTGTGTGCTTTTAAAGCACGTGGGGAAGCAATGGTCTGTGCCATAGATTTCCTCCATCTTCTGCTTCCTCCCCATCCACTGGTGTTCCTCAGATTCATCTGTGATAATTATCTAGTGCTCACTGCCTCAGACTGCCATGGCGCCACTCATCTCTAACCTGTGAAAGAATTCCTCTGGGTGAGTACCCAGGAAGGAAGCAGCAGGGTCACTGCTAGACACCTCCGCAGTCCCTGGACACTGCACCAGTACAGTTGCCCAGCAGAACACGGCGAGTCTGCTCCCACGGCCTCACTAGCTGACACATGGCTGTCCCTGGTGTGTAATCTGTGCCGGTCCAGTAGACACCCGGTTCATCGCTGCTTCACTCCCATCTCTTCCATGTCTCTGAGGCTGGGCATCTACCTGTGCACTTGTTTACAGGTTCCCTGTGCCTCAGGTGAGGCTATTGAGACTTAGAGACCCAGGTGATAGAAGGGGGGTGTATCTGTCAGGGTTTACTAGAGAAACATATATAACATATAACACAAGATATACAACTGTACAAGAAATAACAAGGTATGATGGTCAGCCACAAAATTGGATAAAGGGACCTGTAGAGGGTGTCTGCAAGCTGGAGGGTGAAGGGTCCAGTCCAAGGGCTGGAGCTTACTGCAGTGTCCCGTGCAAGTCCGTATCAGGAGGCCAAGGGGTCCACGATGGAACACTGAAGAATCTACAACAGAAGGCTGAAGTCTGTGATGAAGGCTGAAGAGTCCCTGATGAAGACTGAAGAGTCTACAACGAAGCCAAACAGTCTGTGCCAGAAGCCAGGAGACAGTATCCAAGCTGAAGGTGAAAATTGAAACTCCTCTGAAGCAGCACTCAGTCCCTCCTCATTTGCCTTTTATAGTATGCAGGCTGCTCCCCTGGGGTGGGGGCAACACTCACACCATCTGCCTGCCCTTCTCTTGCACAGGCTGAGGATATTTACAAAGTAAGCACCCTGGCTCCCTGCTGAGTCTCTCAGTTAAACTTCTGACTTTCTCAAATTGACACAATGAACAGGTAAGTGCTTGTGTTCTACATCCCAGGATATAGAACTGCTGAGTTAATTAATTAATCTTCTAGACTTCTCAAGTTGACACAATGTATAAACCATAACAGGGGAGCTGAGGGTCTCAGCCAAGTCTTAAAGGTGGAGTTCTTCTGTGACCACTCCCACTGGGGGACACCTCCCTAAGTACACAACAGTCCATTTATCATCCAGTTGGTTAGTAAATATATGCTGATCCCTTGATGATGTCAGGTGAAGGTGGTCGAGACAATGGCTCCAAAGAAGCAGAAGCCCTTCCTGCTGTTACCCCAACAGGCAAAAGCAGCAGTTGGTTGAGGCTGCCCCTCCCCTGGGAGGGATCTGAGGTGGCTAAGGCTGCCCACAGATGGTGGCTAACACAGAGAAGGAAGGAGGAGGCCAGAACTACCAAGACCCAGGGCCCAGAGGATGCGTTGCTGTAAGTCAGGGCTGGAAAAGATTGTGATGCTTCCTACTTTGCTCTTTTTATCCAGGATTACTTATGCTAGTCTAGGTCTCTTCTCATTTCATATAAATTTTAGGATATATTTTCTCTAGTTCTATGAAGAATGTTATTTGAATTTTGATTGGGATTAGGTTAAGTCTCTGTATCAATTTTGGAAATATGGCCATTTTGACCATATTGGTTCTGCCTATCTAGGAACAAGGGATATCTTTCCATTTTCTGATGTTCTCCTTGATTCCCTTTGTCAGAGTACTGCAGTTTTCATTGTAGAGGTCTTTCAGTTCCTTAGTTAATTTCAAAGCATTTAATTTTTTTGCTGCTATTGTGAATAATGTATTTTCTTATTTTTTTCTCAGTGGGTTTATTATAAGTGTACATGAATGCTATTGATGCTTGTGTGTTGATTTTGCACCCTCTACATTGCTGAATTTGGTGATTCTAAGCACCTTTTGGTAGATTTTTTGAGTCTTCTGTGTAGAGTATTAATTCATTTGTAATCATTCGTAATTGGACTTCTTTCCCTATACATATCCCCCTTTTTTTTGCCCAATTTCTCTTGCTAATGTTTTGAGTACAGTGTTGAACAGGAGTAGTGATAGTTGTTATCCTTGAATTGCTCCTGATTTTAGAGGGAAAGCTTTTAATTTTTCTGCGCTTACATAATTTTGGCAGTAAGTTTGTCATAAATGGCTTTAATCAGATTGAGATAAGGTCCTTCTATACCTACATTCATTAATGCTTTTATCATGAGAGGTTGTAGGATTTTGTCAAAGGTTTTTTTTTGCATCTCTTGAGATGATCATATAATTTTTGTCCTTGCTTCTGTTTACTTGATGCATTACATTTACTGAGTTGTGTATGTTGATCCATCTTTTCATCCCTGGGATAAAGCTTTGGTCATGCAGTTTGATCTTTTTGATGATTTGATGCATTCTGTTTGCCAGCATCTTATTGAGGACTTTTCCATCCATATTCTTTAGACAAATTAGTCTGTAGTTCCTTTTTTTGGTTGGATCCTTGTGTTTTGGAATCAGAGTCATAATATCTTCCAAGAGTGACTTTTGCAGTACTGCTTCCCTTTCAATTCCATTAAAAATCTTGAGGAGTATGGGCTCTTCCCTCCTTCTTCTACTGCTTCTTCCTCTTCTTCTTCTTCTTCTTCTTCTTCTTCTTCTTCTTCTTCTTCTTCTTCTTCTTCTTCTTCTTCTCCTTCGGCACCAGGATTTGAACTCAGGACCTCACACTTGCCAGGCAGGTGTTGTGTCACTGAGCTATATCCCCAGCCCCTGTCCCATTTTTCTGATCAGAGCTTGTTGCATGTCAGGCTCTCTGAGAGAGCCAGAATGTGGCTGTGTATTTCCAAGGGCCTGGGCTCTGGGGTAACTCATGTAAAACAGCAGGCACAGGGCAGCAAGCACATATGGCTCTCTTGCTCAAACACTCAGAGGCCAGTTCAGTGCTGCTGGAGGCCAGGTGGTACTCAGGCATTTCTTATGAAATAGATTGTCCCAGAACATGATTTGATATCTACACTCAGGCTCTTGAAGGCTCAGGCCTCAAGATTTAGAGTCAGTGAATGGGAAGAGAAGAAAGGGCAAAAAAGGGCAAAGCTCAGACATGACTACTCCTGACTGCAGGGAGCTGGGCACACCCAGCCATGTGCCCATGCCCATAACCAGGAAATTGGGTGATTTACAGTAGGTAGGACCAGGTTCTACCTGATACCTGGGATTGTCAGGGACAGTGGTAAGCAAAGTGCTGTTGGCACCATTGCTGGCCACAGGCCACCAGGGGAGGGAGGTGATTGGTCTGCCTTTCCCTGTCGCCATCCTCCCATGCTGCTACAGAGTCCCCTGTCCCTGTGGGTGAGTCCCAGGTGCAGAGAGGTGACATAAACCTCAGAGACTGCCCACCTGCTATAGCATGGAAGTCAATGTGAACTCAGGTCTGAACTCCATCGAAGATTTCTGGGAGACTAGGGATGGTTGTAGGGAAGGGGATCTCTTTACTTGTTTCAGGACAGCAAGCACCAAGATACCATGGGATGAATTCATGGTCAGGCAGAACCATGACCAGGCCTTCAGCACAAAAAGGACCCTGTGCCCAGTGGCATCTGGTACGGTGTTTATGGTTTATCCTTGATTCCCAGAGAGGTTCCTGAGGGACAGTGCATGTAATTATCCTTCTCCTCACCCCAGCTCAGATGAAAATGAGCCAATATCTCTGTGCTTCAGGAATAGATAGAAGAAGTATCAGGCCAAGAAGAAGGTGCTTGTTGTCCCCACTGATTCAGGGCTATGTGGAATGTGGTCACCATTTCTCTGCTCTACTAAGAGAGCCCCCACTTTGTGCTGGGGACCACTCCAACCGGATCATAGAAGTCTGTGGGTGTTTCATGTCTCTGAGGGTGGAGGCAGGATGGAAGAAATAGAAGATAGGTCAAAGGGAAATAAGGAATTCATCAGTAAAAGTTGCACTTTTAAGAAGATTATAACTTTTGAGCTGCTGTTGAAGTTACTCAAGGGTATCCATATCAGCATTCTCTTGGTTAAATTTAGGCTCTTTTCCTTTCATACCCATCACACTCAAAAATACCAGGAGTATTGAAAGTCCGTAAGTTTGCCTAACTGGAAAAGTAATGAGCAAGTACCTGATCCTAATGTAAAGGAGTAAGTTGAGAGAATCCAAAGATTGTTTAAATTACCTATTCAAAAACAAAGAAACAAACAAACAATCAAAACTGGGCCTGTACCTATAGAATGGGCTACTACTCCCTTCTATGGTGTGGGCCACCTTTTCAGGATGTCCACCCTTCCAAGAGCAGCAGAAATGTTCCCTGCTACAGGAACTCAGTGCCTCTCTCAATTGAGGGTCCTCATCATATATTTTTGAATATATTACTTTCAATTTCTGCTGAATAAAACCCTTCCTGCACTGCTTTTGGACTAGTTTTGATAGTTCTTTTTCCACCACAGGAGTCACCCAACCTGAAAACTTCTTTTATAAAAAGTGTGTGTTAGGTTACTTGGCTCAGATTCAGGAACCTCCTTGGACCCTGTGCAGCGACATTTTCAGTGTTGAGCCAGAAAGCAGGTTAAAAGAGACATTGCTGCGATGGCTACTTTGGTTCATCAGGCCAGAGGCCTTCATCAGTTTCTTCCCCACTTCCCTCAACCCCCCGCCTTCTGAAACATACTTCATTCAGTTCATCATTTTTTCCCCTCCTTTTTCTTTTTCTCTGTCTGCCAACCTCTGCAGTTGTAGACTCAAATTGAGAAGGAGCTTACTGGTTTTCTTTTTTTCCTCTTCTCTCCCCTAAGAAAGCCCCAATCTCTTTCTTGTCCCTTCTCTCCCATCCTAGGGCTTTCTCCTGTCAGAAGACTCAAATTCTTTAACTTTTCATGATAATAGTTATCAGGGAGAAGCAGGCAGCTGATGGTAGGGGATGTGGCAGTGAGAGCTGGGAACTCAGGATGCTTTTCATGGCTCTGGGGACAGTTCCTAGTATGTCTCACCACAAGGAAGGGAGGTGGTGAAGCACATGGCCTTTGTATTTTTTAGCTGGTAGGAGAAGCCCAGAGGCCAATGGGAAGGTGCCATGTCAGCCCTTCACAGAGCTGCCATGACCTTTCTGGGTCCTAGGGTTATTCGTCTGGCCGTACCTATTGATTTCTTTTGTTTATTTGTGGAGCCTCTAGGAGTTGCTTCTCTAATGCCAGCTTACTTCCTCTCTCTGTGTTATTTGGTTCTACAATTGTGATGTAAGTTTGACTTTATCACCCTATCTAAAATGGAATGTGATTTGTTGCTGCTAAGTGACATCTCTAGAGCCTTTAAACTGTCTATGAGATTTTTGTCCTTGTGTGTGTTACATGTCCCTAGATATAAAGATCTTTGGGGTAAATTTTTGAGTAAAGCCCAGATCTAGTACACAATTTATTTTTCCTGTTCTGATCTGCTGACAAAAGTGGCAGTAACAGCTATGTGCCAGGAACAAGAATGGTTGTTCTGAATGGGAGCAACAGATTTCTTCATGACTAGCAGGAATACCTGAACTAGTGAAGGAGAGAAAACAATAGAGCTGCTTCCCTGGGCAATTCTAACTGTGGGATAGCAAAGCAGAGCCCTCTGCCACCCTAGTGATTCTGACTCTGGGTAACAGAGCAGAGCTGCCCTGTTTGCAGTTCTGGCTCTGGGAATCAGGCAGTCTGCACAAAGCATGACACTGGCATCTGGTGGGCTATAGCCTGACCTTGGTTTGGGGTGACTGTACATGCAGTATAACCTTGGGGTGAGGTGAGTGGCTCACATAACTCACCTTAGGAACTTCCATATAAGGTTCTCATTCTTTTTAAAGCACAAACCACAAAAGAATTACTAGTATAATTATCTTAGTTATCATTATGTATATATACATATACACATACGTATATATATAATTTTTCTTTTCTTTTTCCACTTCCTTTCTTTCCCCTTTCCTCATCCCAGTTGTTCTTTCCTTTTGAGCAGTTTCTTCCCCTTTGACAATATCTATTGCATACTTTGGATCTTATTTACTCTTTAAGTTTCTTACACTAGAGAGACAGCATAATGTTTACATGTGCGTTTGATTTATTTCCCTTATGAGTATGGTCTCAAGTTACATCCATTCACTGATAAAAGTCTCAAGTTTATCCCTCTTTATGGCTGAGTAGTACTCCATTGTATAAAAAGACCAAATCTTTTTTTATACATTCCTAGGGTGATGGTCATTTAGGTTGTTTCCAAGATTTAGCTATTATAAATTGTGCTGCTATAAATATGGGTGCACATATATCACTGTGGTATGATGTTTTTAGTTCTGCTGGGAAAATACCCAGAAGGGGAATAGCTGGCTTGAACGCAACCTCTAAAACAAGTTTTTCAAGGAATTTCCACACTGATTTCCACAGTCGTTGCAATAGTCTACACTTCCACCAATAGTGGAGAAGTATTCCTTTTCCCCCACAGCCCCACCAGTATTTGTTATTGGTTGATTTCTTGATGACAGTCATTCTTTCTGGGGTGAGATGGAATCTCAGTGTTGTTTTAATTTGCATTTCTCGAATGACCAATGATGTTGAACATTTTTTCATATATTTATTTGCCATTTGCATTTCTTCATTTGAACAGTAAGTATTCAGCTCGGATGCTCACTTTTGAATTGGGTCTTTGAATTTTGGGTGTCAGATATTTTTCAGTTCTTTATATGTACTAGAAAGAATTCCTTTGTCTGAGGGACAGTTGGCTAAAAATTTTCCCCCTCTGTAGGTTTTCTTTTGACTCTGTTAGTGATTTCTTTTGATGTGCAAAACTTTTTAGTAAGGTGAGATCCCAGTTGTTGATTGTTTGAAGTACTTCCCATGCAGTTTGGGTTTTGTTAATGAACTCTCTGCCTATCTCAATGTCTTCAAGGTTTCTACCTACTTTGTCTTCTGGTGTGTTTAGTGTTTATGTCTTACTATTTAGATCTTTGTTCCATTTTGATTTTAGTTTAATGCATGGTGATACACTTGGGTCTAGTCGTCAGCATGTGGAAAGCCAATTTTTCCAGCACCATTTATTAAAGAGGCTATCTTTCTTCCAGTGAACATATTTGACCCTTTTGTCAAAGATAAGGTGGCTGAGTGTGTTTAGAGTTATATCTGCATCTTCTAATCTGTTCAACTGATACTCAGGTTCATTTGTTTGCCAGTACCGAGCTGATTTTATCACATTAGCTTTGTAATATAATTTCAAGTCATTGATTGTGATGCCACCTATCTTGCCTTTGTTGCCCAGGATTGCTTTTGCTATTCTAGGTCTTTTTTGTTTCCAAATGAACTTGAGGTATGTTTTCTCTAGGTCCATGATGTATGCTAATGAGATTTTGATTGGAATTGCATTAAATCTGTGAAACAATTTTGGGAGTATGACCATTTTCTCTATGTTGTTTCTTCCTATCCATGAGAAAAGGATATCTTTCCATTTTCTTATATCTTCTTTGATATCCTTTTTCAAAGTACTGTAATATTCAAAGTATAGCTCTTTTACTTCCTTTGTTAAATTTTTTTTTTTTTATTTTTGTTTTGTGGCACCGGGGATCGAGCTCACAACCTCGCGCCTGCCTGACAGGCACCATAAGTCGCTGAGCCAAACTCCCGGCCCTGGTTTTTTTAGGCAGGGTCGCACCGTGTAGCTCAGGCCGGCCTTGCGCTTGCGTTGTAGCCCAAGCCGGCCTCGAACTCACAACGCTCCGCCTACCTCAGCCTCCCGAGTGCTGGGATTAAAGGCGTGCGCCACCACGCCCGGCTTCCTTTGTTAAATTGATTCCTAGATATTTCATTTTTTTTTTTTGGATGCTATTGTGAAAGATGTTGTTTCCCTAACTTCTCTCTCAGTAGGTTTGCTATTTTTGCACAGGAGTGATATTGATTTTTGATTGTTGATTTTGTACCAGCTATGCTGCTAAATTTGCTTATTAAATGTAGAAGTCTTTTGGTGGAGTTTTTGGAGTCTTCTGTATAGAGTATCATGTCATCTGTGAATAATGATAATTAAATTTCTTCCTTTCCTATCCTTATTCCTTTTATTTGTCTATCTTGCCTAAATGCTCTGGCTAATGTATCCAGAACTATATTGAATAGGAGTGGTGACAATGGACATCATTGTCTTGTTCCTGATTTTAGAGTGAAAATTTTCAATTTTTGTTTATTTAGTATTATGGAGACTGTCCGTTTGTCATAGATGGCTTTTATTGGATTGAGGTTAAGACCATCAATTTTGATTTTCTGTAGGATTTTTATCATGAATGAGTGTTGGATTTTATCAAAACCTTTTTCTGCATCTACTGAGATGATCATGTGCTTCTTATCTTTGGCTTTGTTGACATGGTATATTGCATCCATTGATTTGCATATGTTGAACCATCCTTGCGTTCTTGGAATGAATCTCACTTGATCATGGTGTATAATCTCCTTGATGATTTGCTGCATTCTGTTTACTAGTATTTTATTGAGGTTTTTTGCATCTACATTCATTAGGGAGATTGGTCTGTAGTTCTCTTTTTTGGTTGGGTCTTTCTTTAGCTTTCATATCTCAGTAATACTTGCCTCCAGGAATGTGTTATGAAGTATTGTTTCCCTTGCAATTTCATTAAAGAGTTTGAGGAGTAATGACATCAGATCTTCCCTAAATTTCTTGTAGAGTTCAGCCATGATCTGTCATGATTTGAACTTTTATTTGTTGGGAAGTTTTTAATTACATTTTCAATTGTATTAGCTGATATTGTATTATTCAGAATTTTAATACCTTCTTGATTCAACTTTGGTAATTTATGTTTTGCTAGGAACCTGCCCATTTCTTCTGTATTTCTAGTCTATGCAAGTAAAGGTTTTTGAAGTAGGCATTGATGATCTTCTGAATTTCCAAAGGATCTGTATGGATTTCACTTTTTTCATTCCTCATTGCATGAATTTTTGAGCTTTTTCTTTCCTTGTTTTGGAAAGGTTGGCTAAGGGTTTATCAATTTTATTTATTCCTTCAAAGAACCAACTCTTTGATTTATTAATTCTTTGTATAGTTTTCTTAGTCTCAATTGCATTAATTTGTGCTCTGATTTTCATAATTTCCTCCCTTGTATGGGCTTTAGGTTTGCCTTGCTCTTCTTTTTCTAGAAGCTTGAAGTGTAGCATAAGTGTTTATTTGTGCTTGTTCTGTATTCCTGATGTGAGAATTCATTGCTATAAATTTCCCTCTTAGGACTGCTTTCATGGCATCCCACAGGTTCTGGTATGTTGTATTTGCATTTTCATTTAATTGTAGATATTGTTTAATTTCTTCTTTAATTTCATCAGTAGCTCATTGATTGTTCAAGAGTGTGTTATTTAATATCCATGTGTTTATGGAATTTTTGAGGTTTCTTTTGTCATTAATTTCCAATTTCATTGCACTAAAGTCAGATAATATGCATGGGATAATTTCAGTTCCTTTGCTTTTACTTAAGCATGTTCTGTGGGCTAGTATATGGTCTATTTTAGAGAATGGCCTGTGTGCAGCTGGGAAGACTTTGTGTTCCAATGTTGTTTGGTGGAATAGTCTGCAAACGTTTACTATGTCCATTGTTCACAGGCTTGGTTCAGTTCTGTTATTTCTTTGCTGATTTTTTGTCTAGTTGTTCTATCTCTTCATGATGATGGGATATTTTGATTCCCTGTAACAATTGTGTTGCTATTTATTTGATTTTTTATGACTATTAATATTTTTCTTATATAGTTGTGTGCTTCTATATGTGGTGCATATATATTTATGCTTGTTGTCTCTTCCTCTTTAAATTTTCTCTTAACTAGTATGTAGTGACCTTCTTTATCTCTTTTGGTCACTCTTGGTTTGAAATTCATATTGTCTGCAAACAGAATAGCTATCCGGCTTTTTTCTGGGTTCCTATTACATGGAAGATTGTTTTCCAGCCTTTGATTTTCATTCTATGGGTTTCTTTTTGAGTTAAGTATGCTTCTTGTATACAGTATATTTAAGTATGTTTCTTGATCCATTCTGCCAGTTTGTTTCTTTTAGTTGGTGAACTGGGGCCATTTAAATTGATGGTTATAACTGGTGTCTATTGGCTTATTTTTGTCATGTTATTTTCCTGGTATTGGTTCTCTGGTTTTTTCCCCTGCTTAATTATTTGCTCTGACTGGTGATTTCCTTCTATTGTTGTTCTTGGAATTGAGGTAGTGTTTATCTCTTGCCAGAATGTCTTTTAGTACTCTTTGTAGGGTTGGTTTGATGATCATGGATTTCTTCAGTTTTTCTGTCATGAAAGTATTTTACTTCTCCATTAATTTTGAAAAATAGCTTTGTAGGGTACATCAATATGGGTTTAAAGTTGTTTTCATTCAGGGTTTAAAATGCTTCACTCCGAGCTCTTCTTGACTTGAAGCTTTGTTCCGTGAATTCTGCCATGATTCTGAAGGGCTTTCCTTAATATGTGATCTGTTTATTTTCTGTAACAACTTTTAATATTCTGTTCTTGTGCTGAATTTCTGAGATCTTGATTATTATGTATCTGGGCATAAATTTATTTTGATTATGGTTAATTGGAGAATTACATGTTTCACTTACCTGTATGTCATATTCTTTTCCAATGCTTGGGAAATTCTCTGGTATTACTTCTGCAAATTTTTTTTGACATTTGTGTTGACTTTTGCTTTTTCATTGACACCAATTATTCTTATATATATTTTTGCAATGTTTTGCAACTGTTTAATTGTTACTTCTTTTTTTATTTTAAAGATAGTAAAATCCAACGAAATATAACAGAACAAAGTCAATCAAAACAAAGCAGTAGAACTGGTACAGAACTTCAAAGAAAGATACTAGGAAAACAATAGCCACTATAGTATATCTTGTTATCTTCACAATAGTTGACCATTCCATCAGGTATAGTAAAATCAAACCAAAAACAAAACAGAATAAAACCGATAAAAACAGAATATGAAATAAAGCAAAAAAATTAATCAGAATAAAGCAAAACAATGAGAACAATATTGGGCCTCAAAGACAAGACAGAAGAGAATCCCCCATATTTGCTACACTGCATACAGTCATCTTCCCAAGAGATGCTCAGACTTCCAGCTCCAGGCCTGCAAAATCAATCAAACAATAGAAGCATTTAGTTGCTTTATGTACCACAGTTGCTATCAACTTAGCCAGTCCTCTGAACCGGTAGGTTGCTTATGGGGGTGGGGGATGTCCTTGATTCTTAACCCGCGTGTGGGTAGGCCTACGGGAGGCACATAAATTTCTGTTCCTGGAGTCTGTACCAGTTGCGCATACTTACCAGGAAGGCAAGCTAGTTGTCTTCTGGTTGGAACCTCCCTGCCTAACATGGTGCGTTCTCAGGAAGCACATCTCTTTCTCTTCCTAGAATCCATGCCAGTTGTGTGCACTTACCAGGATGGCAGGCTGGTTGTCTTCTGGTTGGAACCTCCCTGACCCAACATGTTAATTGTTATTTCTTGACCTTTTGTTATTTTCAAGAGATCTTTCCTTTCATGATTGCTAGCTGCGATTCTGTCTTCAATGTCTGAAAGTCTGTCTTTAGTTTTGTTCAAGGATTTCCACCAGCTTTTAAAAAACAGTATGACAAGATACAAAAGCAAGATACAAAAGCAAGATGCAATCTCATTTCCTGGATATTTGTGTGAATACATATAATGCATTTTATATCTTTCCTATATTGATTGTGCACAATTTCCATTCTTTTCTATCATCATCTTTTTTTAGTCTATCTTTTCTCTAGATTTGCTGAGCAATTCCTTTATGAATGGTAACATTTCATTTTTAATCTAAAAGATTATTTCTAATCTGATGTCCTGGATAACCTCATGGATTTGTTTCTTTACTTAGGTTGTTATTCTTTCAGAACTTTCAAGTGTATGTCTTCCATTTTATTCCACCTCATCACTTGGACTTCTTCTGGTATGCTGGAGGTCTGAGACTGCATCTTGCTTTTGTATCTTGCTTTTGCATCTTGTCATATTGTGTCTTGAAAATTTTTACTTAGTTTTCTGTGTTGAACCTTGAAAGTTTTTGTAGTAGGTAGCTTTATCACTAGTATCAAGACCTCTCTAGGAAAAACCTGTTCTTTGGGGATGTCTTCTATGTGTTGGAGGTTCTTGGCTTGTGTTTGTTCCAAGATTCTACCTTCCCAGTTAATTAAGAGTGAGATGTTGCTATCATTTTGGCTCAGTGACCAACTCTTTGGTGCTCAGCTGTGGTGTGGTTATTACCCTAGAGCTTTCCAGTATTGTTACAGAAGGGGAAACAGCTGATTACAACAGATATGACATCCTATCTAAAGTAGTGTAATTAGCAATAATGATAGCATCAATCACAGTTTAGAAACTGACAAATTGTGCTAGCTATTAATTTTGTATCTTAAACCATAGGAGGAAAATATTTGACTATATAACAGAATTGATAGTAAATTGGGAGCTTATATTCAGAGTTTCCCTTTGGTAGAGTGGTTTTACCCTGTGGTGAGGAGATAGAAGAATAATGGATAACACAGAGATAACTGAAAAGAAAATAGAGGCCAGGCTGGAGGACAAAGATAATCACTCAAATTTTGGGAAACTAGAGAAAAGGATAGAAGAATGATTATAAGGGAATAAGTAAGGAATCATCTGACCTTAATCTTGGGCTTGGGAGATGGGATTATTTCTCTTTGGCTGGCGTTCTTCCCTCCTTTTTATAGAGGATAAAAAAAGACAAGAAAAAACAAAAAAAGTAAAAGAAATAAAAAAGAAAAATGAAACAACAGAAAAATACAAAACAAACAAATCAACAAAAAACCTGAGGAAAAAAGAGAGGACAGGTGTGACCCCTCTAACCTGTTTCTATTTTGTATATCTTTGTTCCCAAGCATGATACTGGTTCATCCAATTTGCTACTTGGCTCATATTGTTTTTGTTGTTTAACAATTCTCATGCCATTAATCTCACTTGTCCATCTTGTGTGCCTTAGTTGGAATCCTACTGTGTTGCTGGCATTCCCTCTGGTCTCTGGGCCTTCCTGAGCAGTTTGCCTCAGTCATGGCAGCAGCAAGGGGGAGGGATCGTTCTTTGAACCTTCTGATGCAATTCACCTGTGTCAGAGCAGTGCAGATGGTGATGGGAGGATCCACCCTCCTGCATGCTGTTCACCTGGGTTCCTGTGGTGGTAGAGAGGTGATGGGAGGGGCCCTATGTTCTTACTTTTTGTCTTTTTTTGTTTCTTTTTCTCTTTGTCTCTTTCTAGAAATGCACAAATCTTAATGGCATACAATGACTCTTTAGTGATTATGGATAATTCAGAGTCTGTTTTCAAAATGTTACCTTTAGTTCATATTTGATAAAAACTTAGGACCACTTTAAGATAAAAGATTTTTTTGAAGGTTAACTTTTCTCCAAAGGTAAGTTAGAGTAAAGAGATAATGCCTCAAATCTGGTTTTACAATAAGGAGGGGAAAATGAACAATGTTCTTATTGAGCAATTCGTTGCTACTCATTTCCCCTTCTCTTACTCTAGATGAGTGGTGTTAACTATCAAGAAAAAAGCATTCACAGTTACTTGGAGTAGTAAAAACAATACTGTTATGATTTGCATCAGAGAAAGAAGAGCACTAATGATAACACTTAGGGAAATTTTAACTGACTAATCTATGATCGTAAACCTAAAACTAAGAAAATGATTATAATTCAGGATTGTCAATATATCTAACAGTAATAATTTAATTGTTTTATATGCTTTACATGTTTTCTTTTCTGTTACTCTGCCTGTTAATGTGTTTTAATAGCTGGTTAAAGTACCTTCAGCTGTTTCATTAAAAGAAAGATTTTTTGAGTTTGTATACTTATACACCAGGTAATACATCTATCTGTGGTCACTAACACTGTTTTCCAAATTTATAAGAACTCTAAAAATGTCTTAAATCATGTCAGTGCAGTTAAACCATGAAAATCTGTTAAAGAAATCTAAATGCTGCCTTAAGAATAAAAACTAAGTACATATACATATATATGTATATATATGGATTTCTATATAACTACGATGCTAACTAGTCTAATCTTTTATTATATTGATTGCATTTATGTTTTCCAAGTATACAGGACTTCTAAGATTCAGAACTTAGTAAAATATCTTATCATACTGTTACAGAAAGCAGACCTAACATGGGAAGAAAAAGCACCAAGAAGGTTAAGGAGGCAGTGTATTACACCAGTGGGCTTGACTTGGATTTCTATCCCCAAAAGTCAGCCCCTACCTGGCAGAGTTTTGGGACTTTTATGGGGAAGGCAAGCAGGGAGGTACAAAAGTTGATTTGGTGCATTATGATTGGAGGGTTGCATCTTGGGTTTCTAAGGGAGTTTAAACACTTCAGGTTATATCATAAGGACATCAGTTATACAAAGCATGGGTCATACAGAGGAAGAAATGTCCTCTTACATTTTAAGTTACATTGTAAGGTTATCAGTTACACAAAAGCAGTAAAGACAAGTGTTGCCTAAAGGAACACTTCAAGTTACATTTAAAGGCCATCTGTTAGGCAAGCTTCCACAAAGGAAGGAATGTTCTGTTATCAGGTTTGTCTAGACATCGATATGTCTGCCTGATCTTGGCAGGCATCCTAGGCAGGCTTTATTTAAAATTCTTAATTCCCCTTCAATAATGATGACTTTCCAACTCAAGTTGTTTATGATGATGGTCTACTTAAGGCTTATGTTTATGTGATTGTTATGTAATTCTGTTATGATAGTTAAGTGGGCCTCAACAATATATAGCCCATACAATAGCACTGTAAAGACTAGGCATTAGTTATCTATAAAGTACATTTGTGAATAAAACTTTCTATTTAACCACTTTATTAAAAAATAGAAATCTAGATAAGAATTTGTAATGTATTATAATTGGATAAAGGTAACCTATGAGAAAGTATTATATACTAAAATTGGAACTTAATTGTACTTTTACAGATAAAATCCTTAATCTTTCTAGTATAGTAATGTAATCATATTTGTTATGCCATGTTTGCTTTTGATTTTAAAGTTTTCTTGTGAAATTTTATAACTGTTATCTAAAACATGCTATAGAAACATGATTTCTAAAAGACAGTCAACATGGTAAGATTGTGGGTCATCATCCACAGCACAAAAAAAGACACTGACTCACAATAGGTAAACCTAATTAGTAAAAGAAATAGTTGTTCTTTAGTCATACTTTCATTTTCAAAATATTCAGAGAAGATTGTAATAAGATTAAAGCCTACTGTTCTCACTTCAAGACTGGCACAAACTGATCTTCTGGGTGTGCAACAACCACTTAAAAACCAAAACTAAAAGTGGTAACCAGGCAAACAGGACAGCCAATATTTTGGCGTTTACCCTTCAGTGTCAACCGAGTCTCAGGACATGACTGGATTCCTTCAAAAAAAATTGTACCAGTGTGGTGAGTCACCCAATCTCCTGACCAAGGAGAATGTTGGACTCCAGGGGATGGGAGTCAGCCAATGTGCATTATGTTAAAAGGAGGTTCACTATGATTGCCTTTTTCAGAGTGCTATAGTTTTTGTTTTAGAGGTTGTTATGGCTTGTATCTAGCTGTCCCCCCAAAGCCTCATGTGCTCATAGGTGGGGCTTTTCAGTGGTGGCTGGCTCTAGAGTGTGTGATCCTGGGACTTAAGCTGTATGATAAATAAATGGGTTAACAGAGTGTCCATAATGGAAGCCTGGGTGTGCATACTGGAAGCCTCAACCCTAATGTGGGGGGAGCTAATGAATGGGCTTATAGACTGGATAAAATATAAAGGGAGAGAGGGAAGGCATGTTTTCTGCTGCTACTTACTGCCTTCTACTGCCTGCCTTTTATGCTATGGAGTGTTTCTCCTCTGCAGTTCCCCGCTGCCACACCATATTGCCTTGGAGCCAGTCGTTTACAATCTGAAACCTTTACAAACTGTGAGCCAAAATAAACCTTTTCTCCTTTAAGTTGTTGATGCCAGATATTTGGTTTCAGCAATGAGGAAGTAAGGTAAGGTCATTCACTCCCTTAGGTTAATTCCTAAGTATCAAAAATGGAAAGATATTCCCTGTTCCTGTATAGGCAGAACCAATATCATCAAAATGACTATACTTCTAAAATTGATATATAGATTTAATGCAATTCCAATTAAAATTGCAAAAGCATTCCTCAAAGAAATGGAGAAAACACTCTTAAAATTCATATGGAGCCAGGAGAGATCCAGAATAGCAAAAGAAATCCTGGGTAAAAGGAGTAAAGTGGTAGGCATCACAATCACAGATTTGAAGTTATATTACAAAGGTAAAATGATAAAAACATGGTACTGGCTCCTAAACAGACATGAGAGTCAATGGAACAGAATAAAGGTTGCAGAAACAACCTTGAGCACATTGAACTCTTTGATCTTTGACAAAGGAGCCAAAGGCATACACTGGAGGAAAGATAGCCTCTTTAATAAGCAGTATTGGGAAAACTGACTGTCCATATGCACAAGACTGCAACTAGACCTATATCTTTCACCATATCATAAAGTAAAATTGAAATTCATCAAGCAACTAAATGTCAAGCAAAATCATAAAATCTTCTGGAAGACAAAATATGTAGAACTCTTGAAATCATAGGTTAGGCAAGGTTTTTCTAAACAGGTTCCCAGTAATTCAGAAAACAGTTCTGAAACTCAACAATTGGGAATATTTCAAAGTAGAAAACTTCTGCATAGCAAAAGGAACAACCATTAGAGTGAAAACATAACCTGTAGAATGAGAAAACCTTTGTGCATCTATTCCTCAAACAGAGGGATAAAATGTAAACTATCTTAAGAACTCAAACAAGTTAAAACTCCTAAAACAAAAGGCCAATAAAAAATTGACCAGAGAAATGAACAGACACTTTACAGAAGAAGTACAAATGGCCAATAGATACAGGAAGAAATGCCCAACAACACTGGCCATAGAGAATAACTTTGAGATTTCAATTTACCCCAGAAGAAATTGCCATCATCAAGAAATAAGATGCTAACGAGGCCATGGGAAAAACAAGGAATGCTTCTACACTGCTGGTGGACTAGTACAACCAATTGGAAAATCAATATTGAAATAAGAGATTTCATTTGACCCAGTAACTCCCCTTCTAAGTATCTGCTCAGAAGTGTTAAAGACATTCTATCACAGTTACACATGCATATACTTGTTTATAGCTGGACAATTCATGATAGCTAAATCTTGGAAGCAGCCTACAGGTCCACCCACAGATGAACGGATTAAAAATGTGTTATTTACACATAAAGGAGCACCACTTTGCCATAAAAATAAATTTGAGTTATTTGTAGGAAAGTGAATTCACTTTGAGGTCATAATGTTAAGTGAAATAAATCAGACATATATGCTTTAGTGTCACCCGGTTTCTCTTATATGAGAAACTAAAACTGGAAATAAAGAGCAAAAGAAAAGATAGACGACAGTAAGTAGAGAGATAGATCTTCATAAAAGGGGAAGGAGATGAATAGAGGAAGGGGAAGGGAGTAGTGGGAATGAGGATTTAAAAAGAAATCAAGATGTATTATGTATATGTACTAACTTCACACAAGAAATGAAAATATGTATTGCAAACATGTAGAAAACAAAATTAGGGTATTAAGTCATGGATGGAAGGGGGCATGAGGGGAAAGAAAGGAATTAAGATATATTACACATACAGTTTTTTTGAAGCCCACTTAAACTGGACTTAATCTCTGTTTTGCAAGACAGCCCTCCTGGCAGAGGGAGATAGCACTCAAAATTTCTAATCATGGTACCCAGGTTCTAACCCTAGTTCTGCAGTGAATTGCCCAGGCTCAATGTTCTCTTCTTCATCACCTGTGCCACAGATCTGGGTTGGGGGTGGAAAGTGGAGACAGGGGGAGGATGACAAAAACTGTAGTCATGAGTGGAATGATTCACAGGGACACTTACAGATGGTACCCTAGTGCTGTCATCACTTGCACAATTCCCTACAGGTCCTCATGTGTTCATCAGTGCCTCTGGTGTGTCCAGCTGTCATCACAAGGGACAACAAGGCCTGCACCCTTCAGTGACTACCTTGTGTTGGGACTGGAGGATGAGTGAAGAGGTATTGGAGTAAGGAACTGACAGCTGGCAATGGGGACTCATATTGGGCACAAATTTCTTCTACATCTAGATATTTGAGGAGCCCAAATTGGCAAGTGACCCTCCAGGAATGGTCCATTTTCCCACCCTTTGCCCACAGGGGCTGGAGGATTAGTTCTTCTGGGAAAGTAGATGCCAGTGGCTATGCCCCATGAGCATGTTTCCCTAGGAGCTCAGTGTGAGTTAAGGTCACACTGGCCCAACCAGGGGAAGTGGGTTCACTTGGTGAGTGGACAGAGTAGGAGGTGAGGGGAAGCATCAGGTGCCTTGAGCCCAGCAACCTTCATCCCCCGCAGTCACCTCCCCATGTTCCCACTGAGCATCTTGCTGATACACACTCAATCTCTTTGAGTCCTATGAGATTGACCAAACTCCACAGCTGCTGGCGTGGACCCAAAACTCAGTGTTGCTTCAGGTATTGCCCTGTGACCCTAGATGGAATTTCCCCCCAGCTATCAGGAAAGAGGCAGTAGGTGCATAGGAAGAAGCATGCAAATGTTCATACAGGAAAAAGAGATCTGATGAGATGCCAGGTCAAGGGCAGGGAGTTGGAGGGGAGAAGCTTGTGTGCTGCCTAGTCATATCAGTCCAGATCCCCATGCTCAGAATTTATTAAGAATTTAACATGGCAGCCAGGCACAGCGGTGCATGCCTATAATCCCAGCATGCAGAAGGCTGAAGCAAGAGGATGCTTGAGAGTTGGAGACCAACCCAGGCTACATAGTGAGTTCAAGGCCAGTGTGGAATAGATTGTGAGACCTTGTCTCAAAAACACCAAAATATTAATGGAAATTAATAGACACTTAATGATAGAAAAAGTACAAGCAGTCAGTAAGTACACATCAAGAAACGTTAAACTTCACTGGACATTTGATGAGAAAATAGAGATTTCATCTTACTCCAGAAAGAATGTCCATAATCAAGAAATCAAATAAGAAACATGCTGGTGAGGCTTAGGGAAAAATGAAAGTTTTACATTGTTGGTGGGAATGTAAACTGGTCAAACCATGATGGAAATCAGCATGGAGAGTTCTCAAAAAACTAAAACTGGAAATTCCATTTGACTTAACTATATCCCTTCTTGAAATAGTTAAAGAGATCATATTACAGTGATACATGCATACCCATGTTTATAGTAGCACAATTCCTAATAGCTAAGTCTTGGAAGCAGGCTGCATTTCCATCAACAAATGAATAGACAAGGAAATGTGATATTTATACACAATGGAGTACTACTCTACCATAAAGAAAGATAAACTTGCTGGCTTTGATGATGCACTCCTATCATCTCAGCACTCAGGAGGCTGTGAGTTCCAGATTAGTCTGGGCTACATAGTGAGTTGAAGCCCAACCTGAACTACATAGTGAGATCTTGCCTCGAAAAAAAAAAGAAAAGAAAAGAAAGAAAGATAAATTTAAGTGGTTTGTAGCAGAAAATTGAGATATCTGGAGACCATAATGTTAAGTGAGATAAATCCAACACATAAATTTAAATATCACATCATATCTCATCTAAATACAGAGCAAAACAAAAAATAAAAATAGGAAGTTGGGAGACAGATCCTTCTCACAGAAGGGGAACAAGTTAAGGAGGGAGGTAGAAGGGAGGTGAAGTAAAAGTTATGAAAAAAGGGAAACACTCCAGTTCCCGGATCCCTTCTATGCAGCCACCATGGACCCAAGGAGAAAGCCTTGCCTTCATGTGGTTTGCATTCCTTGAGCTGGGGGAGGGAGACACAATCAAAGAACAAAAATATTCAGTCCATGCTTGCCCGGTGCCCAGACTGCCTTATCTCAGTTAACTCTTCTTCCCTGCAAGGTGGGAGGGATTATTCTTCTCATTCAAGAAGAAGCTAAGCCCTAAAGAGGGTACGTGACTTGCCCAAAATCACACAGCTGGTGGAGCCAGATGTTGAAGAGCAAACTGGAAATCACTTTGTCCTCAGGCTGAAGACTCACATGCAATCTTCAGGCAAGAGATGGGGATCCCCAGGTTTACAGCTTGGTGGTGGAGGTCCCGAGAGGTGGAGCTGCCCACTGAGGGCTTTTGGCCCCTGAGGGAGCAGGATTTAGGGTCAGTGCATCTGACTGTGGGGAGCAGAGCCTGGACAAGTTCCTGCTGCACCCCAAGCTCTCCTTTCCATGACCTGTCACCCCACTTCAACCCTGAACAACGTATCCTAAGACAGGACACTTTCTCATCACTGTCACAGCAGGACCAGGGCCACAGTAGGGTCCAAGGCACCTCCAGGCCCTCAGGGAGAAGTGGGAACAGGAGCCAACTCCTTGCTGGTACACCCACTTCTCTGAGTCTCTAGAAACACAGCTTCACCCTCCTCTCCCCTCCCAGTACTCTTCAGGGATCACTTGTATCTGTCCCAAGGTGACAGGAAACCCATGCTAGAAGAGGAAGAGGCTCAGAAGGGGGAGCCTGGGAGATAACGGTTTGAGAACCCACTCTTGGGGGCAGGGCTGGGAGGAGAGACACAGAGATGATCAGGAAAGGAGCATAGATGCCCTGGGTTCAAATTCGTGAGACTTCTGAGTGTGCCGTGTTTCTGCACATTTTCCTTCTACTGCTCTGGGGGTGGCCAGACCCCCATGGGACAATCACAGGCCTGGGGGGAAGGCAGATTTAGAAACTGATGTGATTGCTTGGGGGCAGGATGGAGAGGAAGGAAGTGACCAGAGTACAGAGGTGAGGGTCACCCTAGGGGTGGAAGCAGAGGCCAGGAGCCCCGCAGGTGAGGGACTTGCAGTATAAATATCCACAGACAGAATTGGCCACACAGAAGTTTGAAGCTTCAGTGGCTCTGAGCACCTGTCCTGTGGGTCTACAGGCCAAGCTTGTATCGCAGACCCAGGGCTAAGTAGCAGGCAGGAATCTGAGCAGACTCCTCTTCTCTTTTCCAAGTGTCTGGATGCTGTCCTAGCCAACCATGCTGCTAGGAAGCCTCTTTCTCCTGATGGCCACCATGACTACAGCCAAAGAGACTGGAGAGCAATTGGACAGCCCCCAGAGGAACAAGCCACCCAGCCTGCACATGAAGGTCTTGTCTGGAAGTTGGATGGACCAACCAAAGAAGGAGCTGAAGATCGGCACACCGATGCTGCAGAAGGTATGGCTGGGCCTGCGAGGTATGGGCAGCTTCAGGATTGTCACCATTTGCAGATGCAGTGTGTACCCAAGAGGCCTCACTGGGCACAGGGGGCTGGGCTCTAAATTGTAGAAATTGGAATATGAAGCCCCAGAGGGGCAGGGATGAACCTGGTGCCACACTGCAAGACTGGGCAGCATCAGAACAGGAAGCTGGCTCTTCACAGACATTCATTAGAGCTGAACGTGGAATAGGCCCATCCTAGGCGAGCAGACAGCAGGGAGGGGTCAGTTTGTCCCTTCTGGACAAGGGGGAGAAAAAGGCTATGAAGACATGTCTACTGAGTCAGATGGTGATGCAAAAGGAAGCAAGGGAGGAGGGCAAAGTGTGGCCAGGCCTGGCTGTCTGAGATCATTTGTGAAGATGTCACAGAGGTAGTGGTGTCTAACCTAGGGGGACAAAAGCCCCAGTGCCACCAGTATAGAATGTAGTCACACATGTGGGGACAACAAGGCTGTGTGCTCTAACATGAGTGAAGCAGAGGGAGAGAGGAGCAGGCAAAATCCTAGAGATGAAGGCAGACCAGCTACAAAGACTCTGTGGGCCGTAGTGAGGACTTCGACTTTTGTCCCAAGTGTCACAGCAGCCACAGAAAAGTTTCAAGTGGGTTGAACACTGCTGCTTTAAATCCAACAGGGTGGAGTATTTGGGACAGGTGGATACTGGGAGTCCAAGACGAAGTGCTGTGGGCCCCTGCAGTCATCAGACTCATGGAGTTGGAGGCCTGAGCAGCTGGGGGTTGGAGAGGGCAGAGGGGCTGATTCTAGCGGGGAGTGAATCGTCTATGCTGATGGTCAGATGCAGGGAGGCAGAAAATAGGAGTTTAGAGGCATGTAAGTGTGGGCCAAGAACTGGGGCAGTGAAGGATCCTGTCATTGTCCCTGTTCTTCAGCCAACACCAAGCACCTACTCTATGACTCAGTGAGCCAGAGTTGAAGGAGGCAGGCTTGAATCTGGAGCAGGGTGGGCACAGAGATGTCCATTGGTATCCAGGATATAGCTGGCTGGGGCCCTTAAATAGGAACTGCCAATGGAAGAGGACAGGCCCAGGGAAAGTCTGGGTGGTGACTGCAGAGCAGAGGGCAAGAACTGACTATGTCAAGCAGCAGACAGACTGGCCAGACCAGCAGGGCAAAGGTGAGAATGTTCGCTCTGTGAAGGGGGAGGACACTCCTGCCACTGTGGTTGCTGGGTTGTTTAATGCTGAGTTTAATCAGTACAAAGAGTTTGCCTCCCAACAAGCACATATTTATCAACATACACAAGCACCCACATTCGTATGATACACATGTGGTGGGATATAATAGGAGTGGAACTGTACAAATGACATAAGAAACCCTGCAACCATGAATCTGTGAGATGCACAGCTCTGCTAATGTTTGCAAAATGAGCTTTTGATTTCCCACCTACCAAATGGGTACAATGGTGCGTGCATGTCTGGGTTTGCTGTGAGGCAGGCCACAGGAGGAGTCAGGGAAGGGCCTGATGCTACTTCTCCTCACAGAACAGTGTGCCCCTTCTGTCTTCTAGGGTGTGTGCTGCTGTGTGAATACACACAGGACTTTCTCTGAGCCAGGCCTGTGACACATGTTTAATAGTGACTCACTGAACCTCCTGATGCTCAAGAACATGAGGCCTGTTCTGATACCCACATGCTGTGTGGAAATTGAGGCCTAAGAAATGAGGGAGGTGGGTGTGTATTGGGGACCTGACCAAGATCCCCAATCTTCCAAATGAGTGTACGGCAAAGGCTTAAATAAATGAGACAAGTTGGCCGAGCGTGGTGGCTCACGCCTTTAATCCCAGCACTCGGGAGGCTGAGGTAGGTGGAGCGTCATGAGTTCGAGGCCAGCTTGGGCTACAACGTGAGTGCAAGGCCGACCTGAGCTACATAGTGTGACCCTGCCTCAAAAACCCAGGGCTGAGAGTTTGGCTCAGTGGCTTAAGCGCCTGCCCTGGCAGGTGTGAGGTTGTGAGTTCAATCCCCAGTGCTGCAAAAAAAAAAAAAAAAAAAAAAAAAAATGAGACAAGTTGTCTGATTTTAGGGCTCCAAGAGGATCAAAACCCTCTAGCAGAGTTCAAGACTCTGGGGGTTGAGACAAAGAGCTTCACTGGGTGGCCCATATTTATTAGGTTTTCAAACAAAGGGAGGGAATACTGAAGAAAGCATGGGAACTAAGTAGGACCTTGGAAGTCACTTCAAAGACTTCTCCAAGTAGTAAATTATGCCAATTTAGGAAAGCTGTCTTATCTCCATGATGACATTTATGGTGGGAATGAGACAGCAGGAGTGAGATGCCTGCAGCTGCAGTCTCTATCTCCTTAATTGGGATTTAAGCCAGGTGTCCTCAGCTGTGGCCTTACCTTGCCCTTTGAGGTGTCTCTGGCATCACAGGCCACTAAAGGTCTCAGCCAGGACCAGTGGTTCATAGAGGTTCACTTACTATGAATCCACTGCCCATCTCCAGACAAGGGGCTTCCGCCTAGGACAGGCTCACAGATAAACATAGAAAGCCAATTAGTTAATTTAAAATTCTGCTCAGAGCTGCTTCATAGTGGTCTCCAGCAGGTGTGAATCCAGGCAGACTGAGTCCAGATCACACATTCTAACACTATGAAGCCTGTCTCTTTGTGTCCCCACTTACAGATGTGGACACTGAGCCTGAGCAGGGAAGGTACTCAGACTTGGTGACTGACTTGTCTGTCTTTGGTGCCTACTTAGCTACATTTAAAAATTAGAATATCAAATACATATGAATTATACAGATTAGTGAGAATCACTGTGATTTTCTATACAGGCATACATGTTGATCACATCCATCCACTCTTCTTCTACCCTCTCCCCTACACAGTGCCTCTCTCAACTCCATCTTCTACCACACACAAGCTATAGCACCTTCCACCACCCCCTCATATATCAAATGGGGAAAGGAGAGAGCCAAGGGCAAAGTGAGCTCTAAATCCCTTGGGGCAGTGCCTGGCATGAGTAGCTCTTCAGACCTCCCTTGGGGACCCTGGCCTGCTCTGGCCACTGGCCCCATCCTCACATTAGACAACTTTGTTGAACAGGTACATGAGGACCAGGATTACCTGTCTTGTTTATTTCTGAAACTTTCCTCCTGCAGCCCCTGTACTATGGACCTCTTTGCGACCACCTCCTCCCTCAGGGTCCAGCAAAGGGAACCCCTGTACTGCCCCCAAGGTCTGAGTGTAGGTCCTCCCCTTCCTCTCCTGGGCTGGCTTCAGCAGGCTTCCCTTCTCTGACTCTCCAGTATCCTCTCCCTTCCCTTTCCAGGGCTGATCCAGCAGATCCAACCTTATTTCAAACTGCCTAACTCCCATTCGATGGAAATTCAATGCCAGTCATAAAGCTGTGCATCTTTGAGAAACATGTTCAGAACTCTTTTTCCATGTCTGGCACTTTGGGCAGAGCCCTGTGGCCATGAGAAGACAGAGGAAGTGCTGTTCCAGGGGGAACTGGACAAATACGAAGACTGGGATAGCTGCAGATGATGTGAGGTACAGTGAAGGAACCAGGGTGAACACAGTGACAGGGTGATGGAGACAGTGGAGTGGGACCAGGGCTTACTCCTAATGCAGAGATCAGGGAAGCCTTCTCAGAGTTAGTGATATGGGCAAGGAGATCTGGCAGGCGGAAAGAGGCTGGTGGGAGAAGTGCAGCTTGGATGTGTTGGGGGTGGGTGCACAACTCTCTGTCTCCTGTGGCACCAGGCCCCTCCAAGTCTAGGATAGAATGCCCAGTCTAAAACCCTGCTAAGGGCATTTCAAGAGCAGTGGTCTAAATCACAAGTGTTCACACCTTGGATTTCAGCAATTCTGCTTTGAAGATTTCCCCCATATACATAGCCTTTCAGGAGTGCTGTGACAGATACCCAAGGACATTCACAGCAGCCTGGTACATGATAGAAAAAGCTTGGAAATCACCTAAGACCCAGCTAAGGCCCAGTTTCTGGGGATCTGATGAGCCCCAGGCTCATGCATCTTAACAATGGTGACAGTAATGACAGCAGCTCTGTAACTGCACACCCAGCCTGTGCCAGGCACAGCCTCACTGCACACTCAGGACTGCCTGTGTGGTAGCCCTGATACAGTGCCCATTACATAGGTGGGAAACTCAGGCTCCAAAAGACCACAGTGGCTGGAGGTGAACAGAGACTTCTCTAGGCCTGCCAAAAAAACAATATCAAAGTCAGAGGAAGCTTCCGGAGCCTCTCCAGGGGTGATGGGCAGGAGTTCAGTAATGTCCTGCTACATACCAGGCACCATCTTGTTCTTCCCCAGGAATCTTATTTACCCTACACAACAATCCAGAAGGAGGAGTTAGGGACCCTGGGACAGATAAGGAAACTGAAGCTTGGAAAGAGGACCTTCAGTGAGATCTCATGGCCTGTGAGTGAGGTTAGGATTCCGGCCCAGAGTACAGAGTCCTCTGAACAGAAGCCCTGCCCATCAGGGGTGGTCTCTGTTGGTCTCACCCTCCCAAAGCCCCTCCCACCAACCAGTCCTGCAGCCTCCAGGCAGACCAGGCCTCTGGAGGTGCCAAAGCCACACACTACAGAGACAGATGAACTTGAATCCCAAATGCTCCAGCAAACAATATCAAAACCCCAAGCTTCCCCACAGCTGAGCTGGGGAGCCATAGGGCCTGGTCTCTTTCAAAGCTGTACCTCTCAGGGGAGGTACAACTCATCCATTTCTTCAGCTTTACCCCAATCAGGAAGCACCTACAAATCAGAAGACACCCTCCAGGGACCAGAGGCAGATCAAGAAAAGGCAGATCAAGCCCTTCACAGTTGGCAGTGATGTCCCACTGGGGCATTGAGAGGAAGCCAGTGTGGGAGGCATCTTTAAGGATCTCAGCCTTTCCTGGGCCCTGGGCACTTCTGGTACCTAGTGAAGCTCTGGGCCCTCCCTCAGAAGAAGGGCCCCCATCCTGATGGGTGGCCAAGGCAAGTTGTGTGATGGGATCCAGCTGTGGGTGGCCTTTGACCCTCCCAGGTGCTTATCACCTCAGGACCAGTGGGAGACCAGTGAGGATGCTCAGGGAGCTCTAGTCTCTCAAGATGACACCCAACTACTCGGAGTCCCAAGCCAGTTCCATAAACCCATGGAACCCCTGGAGCATGTATTCTTGCACTCCAACCTTACTTGTGGTAACCTTGGGTGAGTCTTCTGAGGCCCCTAATGATCCATCTCTGGGGAGCTGTCTGAAAAGTCTCAGGGATGAACTTCCTGTTTGACAGCCTTGAAAGAAGCTCAGGACCTAGAAGTCTGCATTTCAGTCCATGTTCTAGTATGTTCCTGACTCACGAGAAAGTCAGACCCCAGCCTCAGCAGAGATCTTCTTACCTTACCCAGGCTGGTGACCCCAGTAAGCCATGTATTAGGAACTCCGGGGACTGTGTTAGAGTGGGAGAGTGTGATGAGAGGCAGTCTGAGGAGTTGAAGGAGATAGTGAACGCCTCAGCATTCACACTGGGGTCACAGTGAGCAAAGCTGCTAGCATTTTGAGTGTGGCAGGTTAAGAAATAAAGTCAAGGTTAAGACCCAAGCTGGGGCTTCAGAACTGAGTGGGGCCATTGACTGAGATAAGAATGTGGCTGGGACATTCAGGGACAGAGTGGTGGCAATGGAGGGATGAGAGGTCCATGCTGATTGCTCTGTGTTTGAGATACTTATTAGAAATCTTTCTGGACAGGGCAAGGTGGTGGAACATCTATGGGAGAAGTCTAGGTGGGAGGTGTTGAATGTACAGTTAGCAAGGGGTGGGGGGTGGAAGTTCCAGGAGCAGCATAAGCCTTGGGACCTTCAGTACTTCTGCATTTCATATCTGGAGAAGGTGATGGATCCAACTCAAAAATCCATAAAATGAAGTCACAAGAAACAAAATTATATTGCAATTGACATCAAAATGTGAAAAGACCAATTTGTGATAAAGCTGTAGCATTATTTAGTGGTAGGTTTAAAAATGCCCATAATTGCAAATTCACAGTGAGTAAAAAGCCATATTTGAAGATGCTGTGAGCCATTGTGTTGAGTATGAAAATATTTGTGATTTCTATTGGCCATGAAGTCACAGGGGCAGTAGGACAGCTCTGTTTTGTGTGCTAAGCTCATTCTTGAAGGGAAAGACAACTTTTAATTACACATTCAGTGAAGTTCATAGACACACTGAATTCTCTCTTCAGACCCTGCAATCCCACATTAAGGACCCCAGTTTAAGGCAAGAAGGTAGAAAGAGAGGAGAGTCCAGAACTGGGTCAACAAAGCCTCCAGCATGTAAGAGCCTGATAAAGCAGACAGGCAGTCAGAGACTGGAGGAACAGCAGGATAGAGGCCTCAGGAAGTGCTTCCACTGGCCACGCCACTGGCAGACTCAACAACATAGGACGGAAAGTGTCTCTTGAATAACGTGTCAAGGAGACCTATGACAAAGTGAATGGGACAGCAAGTGGGATTCCTGTGACTGGAGTGACGTGTGATTTATTATGATGGCTAGTGTTTATTATTTTTGCATATGTGTGAAATGCACCATAATTACACATTAATTTGTTTATGGGTAAGGTGGGTGTGGAGGTCAGACATGGAGTTTGGTGCTGCAGGAAGCACAGACACTAAAGAGGGAGCTGGCAGAGCTGTGGGTTATTTTCAGGTGGGAGCTGGGAGGGTGCATTTGTGTATTGGTAGGAACTGGTAGGAGGTGGTGGCACTGAGGAAGGCACTGAGATCTGAGGGCTAAATCCTGGGGAAGCGCTGCGTCCCCACAGTCTCCATGCCCAGACTTCTCACACTGCAGCCAGAAACAGATGGAGCCAGAGGGTGTTGGAGGCCTGAGCCCATGCATTATAGATCCAGGTGGCTCTGATAACTTGCATTTCTAACCAGCTCCCGACTGATGCTGATCTTGGGACCCACTTTGAGAAAAGCCTTGCTCTAATCAAGCCCAGCATGTAGGAGCCTGATAAAGCAGAAGATCCATCTCAAAAATCTATAAAATCCTAGCACCACCAGGTGCATGCTAGCATGCATAAGGATATGGGACCTGCAAAGGCACAGTCAGAGGCAGGAGTAGGGGTGCACCAGGGAGAGCAAGAAGAGGATATGAAGGAGGCAACAGCCACAGCCTGGCCCCTAGCATGGCTCACCACCTCTCCCTGGGGAGCCCTGGTTTTCCCAGGGTACCTGGTAGCCACGTATGGGATCTCCCTGAAGACAGACAGAGGCTGAGGGAAGCAGCCAAGAACAGGGTTTCAGTGGTGGCCTGAGCCAGCAAGAGCAGAACAGAGCGGGCCTTGGAGTGAGGACAGAGGGAAGGAAGGAGAGCTCACGCTCTGCCTGCGGGCTCTGAGTCTGAGGACACATTGTTCACCTTTACGGTTGACCCTGGGCCAAGCCCGCTTCCTGGCTCTCAGGAAGAAACAGCCCTGTCAGTGAAAAGGCCAGAAGTTAGAAAGCATAGCCTGGCAGATGGACTTGCAAACCGAACAAGGGCAAGAACGGTGTTGGCCCCTCCTGGCTGCTCTCTGCTGGAAATATAGGAACAGGGCATGTGAGAAAGATAATTTTTTTCTGTCAAAGGAGGTATTCAGGATAACTTCATTTTATGCAAATCTCAATTTTTCTGTAAAACCTTATTTTTTAAAATGTACAGATGCTTTTTTCATCTTTCCCTAAAACACAAACACAACACAAAGGTCACTCACCAGTCCACCTGCCATAATTTTTTTTTAACAGAGATTCCTAAATCACAGAATCTGCCCAGCAACTGTGACACCTGAAGAACTAGCCAATCAGGTGCCACTGTATGGCCACACTTACCACCAGGAGGGCATGGCATAGATAGGACAGAGTTCAGAGAATAAAAACCCAACAGACTGCTTGTTGTGAGTGTTGGCTGGCTTGGTTTACTGTAGTCGTGCACTCTTTTGCAGAAGTAAAGCCTTGGTGAAAAACTTTTCAAAAGTCTCGTTGTCCTGTAAGTGCAACACCAAAATGATTTATGCTCGACAGGCATGACATGCGGCTTGTGCTCTGAGCCTTGCAGCTCCCCTTTTTCTATTAACTCATTGAGCTCATAGTTCTTAAAAATCTGCTATGTACCAAGCATTGTGCTAGACACAGAGATAAAGTGATGACTAAATTCGAGCTCCCAGTTTCATGCTCTTGAGGTAGGTGGCTCTTGTTCAGCAAGTGTCAGGAGTGACAGGTCCATGGGGAAGCTGATGGCATCTGATAGAGTTCCTGCAGGATTCATAGAGCCCCTACCCTCCTGTTCGCTGATACAGGTCATGAACCAGATGTCACACAAGGAGCACCAAATGCCAGTGAGTTTGCTGACCACTGACAAGCTGGAGAAGCATCTGCAGGAGCAGAGCCATGAACTGCACCAACAGGACAATTCCAACAGGTGGGTGCTGGTACCTGGTCCCTGAGTGGCAAGGGCTGAGCCACCAGGACTTGAAATCAGGACCCAGACTACAGCTGCGGACAGGGTTGAGACTGGTAGTTGGACATAGGCCAGTGTGTGAGGTGGGAGCAGGGCCTATATTAGGACTAGGATAAGGGACCATTGTGGGAGCTGGTTCCAGGACAGGATTGTCAAGGACTGCAACCAGACTTGGAGTGCAGGGGAGCTGGAAGGAGCATGGGCAACAGTACTGGGCTGGGCTGAGCTGGGAGCCAAGGAGATCCAGGGCCCATCCCCAGCACTGAGTGGGGTCAGAGAAGAAAGAGCATGTTCTTGGGGCTCAGCATTGCTTGCTTCTGTCTTTCTACTTTGCTGTCTTTTCCTTTCCTTATGTTTTAAACTTTAAATGCTTTATTGAGATATAACTTACACATCATACAATGCACTCCTTACATTTTAATTGGTCTTACTTATTTGATAATAAATAAACCTACCCTATCCACCTGCTCCCCTTGTCTGAGGACACCACAGGAACAGGTTTCTACCCTGCAAAGTCAAAGTCCCTTCATTATATGCAAATTTGCATCAGGAAACATACTTTAGGTTAAAAGAGAAAATGACTATGGAATATAAGTAAGTAGAGAAATCTGACACCCATGCCAGGCTGATTTAATCTTATTTTCCAGCTAAATGGGGAACAGACTGTCAAGGCCAGCGTTCTGGGAGGCAAATCTTACTCAGCAAACAACCCTGTCAACAGTCAACATGTAGAGATGTTATCGCTTCTGTGTGTAACAAAACATCTTCACTTTTGATCACACACAAGGGACAAAGCAGAGGGAGGACTAGGAAGGGGAAAAAGTGAGAGTTGAATTTTTGATCTTGCAAGAGTGAGATGCCAATCAACAAACACTGAAAGGATGAGAATGGTCACAAAGAGCAGCATAAACCTCAACGCTCAGTTCCCTCCCCCTCTCCCCACTGTCCAAGTACTTGGGGTTTACAGTCTGCTGGATGGGTGCCCAAGCCTTTTACTCTGCTCCCTCTGTAAGTAGTTTGTGGAGTTTTAAAAGCAAATGACTAAATTACAGGGGGTAACTTCTTAACTGGCAGCTCATTTCCAGAGTTACATAGTGAATTCCATATTTATTTGACTATTTGCCACTCCCCCAATTTGTTTAGGGACCTTCTCAGATGAAAGACCTGAGTCAGAGGTGGCCCCATGACATGTGTGCCACAGCGGGCTGCTTGTATCATTGCCATCACTCACCTAAGTCATGTCTTCAGGCTAAAAGACTTCCTGAAGAGAGAACTTTTTTTGTTTTTTGCAAATTCCCTCCTCTTTTCTTTGATCATATTCAGTTCCAATTTCACCTCAAAGTAACAGCTGTTGATTTTCAAAGTGCTCTAGAATTTCCTGAGACTAAGTTTCATAATTTGGTCGATTCTAGCAATAAAAATTGTTTTGTTGATAAAATATAGATGTCTGTTTAGTGCTATCTCAATTAATCACTGAGTTCATCTCTTTACACACTGGATGATATAACATCCCATAAAGGTTTGAAATTCCTGTTGCTATTATCATGGAGGTTAATACCAATGTAATCATCTACTTCTGTTTTCCAAACTATTTTTATAGCCAGTCTGTAAAAATACATAATGCATTCCCAAGTTTTCTGCCAATTCGTTGGCTAGAGTTGTGAGTCCTTGTAAGGCCATAGTGATAGTCCCATCTAGAGCTTGTTAGTAGGAATAAGAGTGCAACCCTGTCCTAACATGACCACCTACTTCAGCTAGAATCACATCCTCAGCATTCCTGTTTGCACAGGCCAACCTACTAGATCTAGTTGGTTGGCTACTCCTTGTGGACCATTCCTGGTGTAGGTGATGAATCTTTGCTGATTATAATAAGTGCAATTAATCCAATCTACCTGTTTATTTATTCCCTGACATGTCACACAACTTCCACAAGCCTGTTTAGCAATAATATAAATTCCTAAGCACTCATAGTTTCTAAGAATTGTATTACATATAGCCTGGGGACCCCAATGACTATCTTTATGTAGTATAAACATTATTTCTCTCATCATAGGTTGACTTAGCATCTTCTTCCACCGGGTATTATCCATATTTGATCCTCAGTCTGTGTTGCCTCAATCTCATCTAATTCTTTTTTCTGTTTCCTGGTGAGTCAGAACTTTAACAAAATTTTGGCAATAATTGTAGTTAGTTTAACATATTATTTCCCCTTTTTGAGAGGTTTATACAGCATCCTTATTGCCTGTTTCCTATTACCTCCATGCAGCTCCCTTTTTGATGACCATTTGTATGAACTGTGGCCACTTCTTCTGAAGTAGGAGATTTTCCAGTATGCTCAATTTCCTATGTATTAGTCATTTTCCTTTGCTATTTATGAGACTTTACTCCATTGAGATATTTCCAAAGGTGTGCATTACCCCATAAGTATATTTGGAATCAGTATATATTATGTATCCTTGGCCTTTACAAAACTTTAGAACCTAATTTAGAGCACATAGTTCATGCATTTTGGCAAACCAACTCTTGGATAATCCACCCCCTTCACATAAGATGTGTTCTTTTCCATTAATAATGGTATATCATATAAAATTTGGGAGGACCCATCCACAAACAATTTAAGTCCATCCCAGAGAGGAATCTCTCTTTGGTCTGATCTAACTTTAGGTTTATATTCTATGATGTCCAGGCAATCATGTCCCAGTATTTCTGGGTCTCCTTGCCATCTATATGTAACTGGCTGGATTTAAGCAGGTGTCAGTTGTGAGAACTAGATCATCCTTTTTCTAACAAAATAGCTTCATATTTTGATATTCTGAAGTCCATCAACCATTTCCCTGCTTTTTTATTGAGATGGTTCTAACCTGATCGGAGGACTGACTACTAGGGCTCTGCCAAAAGTCAGTTTCATGCTCTCTTCAACCAATAAAGTGATAGCAGCCACTTCCTGCACACACTTTGGCTAATCCCTAGACACAAGATCATGGAGTTTAGAAATGAGTGTGGCAGGCTGTCTTTCTCCTCCCCGTATTTGAGTTAAAACTCCTTTCTCTACAGTAACAAGCAAAAGAATTTCTCTAGGAATGGAAGTGCTAGGACTGGAGCCATAATAAAGGTTTGTTTTAATTGCTCTATGGCTTGAGTTTCCACCTGGGGCCACTGTAAGGGATCAAACTTTTCTATTAGTTTGAGTTCAGAACTTTAGTTTTCTTAGCATAAGAGTCTATTCTCTTATGCAGCAGTAGTCAGTTAACCACCAAATGTTTCTGAGTTCTCTTACTGTCTTTGGAAGAAGTAATTTGATTATACCTGATATCCTTTCAGGATTAGTCTTTTCTTTTCCTTCACTGATTAAGTATCCCAGGTATTTAATGTCTTTTCCCACAAACTGTAGTTTATTCCTGAAGACTCTTAACCCCCTCTTACCCAGGAAATTTAGTAAGCTCATAGTGGCTTCTGATATTTGGTCTTTCTTCTCCCCTGAGATTAAAAGATCATCTACATAATGTAACAATTGTGTTCCTGTGGAGGCTGAAAGTCTTCAAATCTGTTTCCAAAATCTGGCCAAATAGGTTTTCAGGTTCTGTATATCCCTGTGCGACAGTACTGTTATTTTCTTCTGTTGATGGGATTTTCCCATTCAAAGGCAAAGAGGTCTTTACTTGTGGGATCTAAAGGACAACCCCAAAAGGAATTTTTTTTTATTTAAGCAAAGAAAAAAAAGGACACATATAAGAAAGACAAAAAGCAAAAGAGACAAACGAACGACTAGAGTAAATGCACAAAAGTAGCATTACAGGTTTACAAAACAGGATGGTAGAAACTTGACAATGGTTGCAATATTGTGTATTGTTATCTTCAAAATGGTTGTTTACATTAACGGATATAGGCATGTAAAATTGACCTAATCATATGAGTATTAACTGTTCTTTCTCAATAACTAACACATTCAGCAGTGTGTTCATTTTAGTTATCTTACATATACATATATATAGATTTATATCTTTTCCTTTTCCCTTCCCTCTTTCCCCCTTTCCCTTCCCAATTACTTTTGTTCTTCGAGCTGTTTTTTACCCTTCCATAGTATTTATTATAGATTTTGGATCATATATACTTTTTCCGTTTCTTACACTAGGGAGACAATACGGTATTTACACATGTGGGTTTGATTCATCTCACTTGTGAGTATGGTCTCAAGTTGTGTCCATTTCCTTATAAAAGTCTCAATGCAATCCTTCTTAATCGCTGAGTAGTACTCCATTGTATAAAAATACCACATCCTTTTTATCCATTCTTTGATTGATGGGCACTTGGGTTGTTTCCAAGATCTGGCTACTACAAATTGGGTTGCTATAAACATGGTTGCACAGATATCACTGTGGTATGATGTTTTCAATTCTTCTGGGAAAATGCCCAGAAGAGGGATAGCTGGGTTGAATGGGATCTCTAATCCTAACTTCTTGAGGAATCTCCACACTGATTTCCACA